>PVKA01000010.1:24086-204996 GCA_004027165.1 Ctenomys sociabilis | reverse complement strand
ACTCAGGTGAAGGGTCCTCCTCTGCCCAGGCACTCCTGCAGCTGCAATAGCATGGCAAGCACCTCACAAAGGCGTGGCTTGAGATCAGTTTCACCGGCCTTGTTTCTAACTTCTACTTCGACCCCGCCAGTCCTACCAGGGCATGCTTGATTTAGATATATGATTGCGAGCCGACTGGCCCACACTAGTGACCATACACCAAAAAGGTGATGTTGCAATTTAAAAAGAGATGCAGATATGATTCAGGAACATGGGAAGAAAATTGCTTGCCCTTAAGTATAGACATTCTAAATCCTGAGGCATTACTAAATCATTAGTACCTAGAGTCAGATTTAGCAGAATTTTAACTGTGATCCATAGGTTAATACTGAACTGAGATGGAGCCGCAGTGTGAGGTGTATTAAGTGATGAGGACATAAAAATATGAGCAAACTTATTAATCTCACAAACATAAAGTCATCCAAATCTTTTCTTCTTTCAGAGAGTCTTACCATGCTGTCCCTACTGAGCACAGCCTCCATGTCTCTAAGGGCCCTCCCAGCTGGCTTGTACTTCAGGTGTGCACCATCACACTTGACCTCCTTAAACATTCTCTTAAGTGGGAGAAGGCCAGATTCCTGCTCTTTCGTAGTCCTGCCTTAGCTGCCTGTTCTTTATTTCTCCTTTTTAAATTAGTACATGTAGGTGATAGATAATAAGTGCATTCATTATGAGAAGCTGGTATATATACTTTTCTAACCTTGACACTTTCTTTACTCTTGTGAAGAATTTTAAATTCACTTTATTATACAGAGTTTAAAAACTTGAAAGAAAGCCTCAGAACTATTTTCCTTCAATAGGAAAATACTATATATTGACTGCTTCATAGGAAAGAGATGTTGATTTTCACAGAGAAAGTGATTCTTCTTTCATAGACATTAAAATCAAGGTGTATCATGCCAGCATAACTTCCTGCAGTGGTGACAAGGGTTTTATTGTCATTTTCCAATATAGTAACGAGTAGCTGTGTATGGGAATTAAGCATTTGAAATGTGGTTAGTTTAACTAAAAAAACCTTAATTTTTAAAATTTTTAATGAAATTTATACAAACATAAGTACTTACTAGCTACTGTGTTGGCCAATAAAACCATCAAACATTAGTGTAATAATTAAGAAAACGTATGATCGCAAGTTGTGAGAACTGTTCTGAAGGTAAAGTGCATAATAAATTTAAGGGACTTTAATATCTTGAGAAGTGACTCTCTAGAGCTTTTTCTTTTCTTCTTTTTAAAATGTATTTTGTACTTTTTAAAATGTAGCTCAGACTGCTAATGATCATCCTGTTTTCAGCCTCCCCAGAGCTGGGATTACAGGTGTGCACCGCCAAGCCCTGACTCATTGCTGGCTCAGTGTGCCTGGGGGCAGGGTCAGCATTGTACTGTTGTGGGACTGGGGATCGATCCCTCCTGCCTGTCCTTGTCTGAGTAGGTGCTTAGTCCGCTGAGCTCTTGCCAGCTCTGTAGCATTGTTTGAAGATAGCATAATTCAGCTAGCATCAGAAGAGCAAGAAAGAATTACCAGGGAATAGAAATGAGAACAGTCAATGAAGGAACGTATGCGGATCAGTGAGAAGTGAAAAATGTGCTCCACATAGTATAAAAGGCAACACAGAGTAAATTGCATCTTACTGCACTTTCTATTTCTGAATCACTTCAATATCTGAATTTATCTTAGATTTATTTATTTATTTATTTATTTTTGTATTTTAGGGAAGGGTCTACGGGGTGTTCAGTGTCTCACTACTACATAGATCAGAATCCTAGTGATCCACCTGGTTACACCTCTCAAGAGCTGGGATTATAGGCACACACCACCATGCCCAGTCTCAATAGCCATCTCAGCATGCCCTGGGGGCGGGGCAGGCAGGGCAAGCCCAGAGATCAAACCCCCGACCCCTGCAACTGCTTGCAGGTGCTTTAATCCACTGAGCTATTTGGCCTGCCGCACAATATCTGAATTTGGATGGGAGAGAAATAAGTTGAAGAAGTCTGAAGTGCTCAGTTGATGAACTGAATTTACACACAGAAACTTACAATCAGAGAAAACTAAAAATTTCAAAGTAAAATGTTGGTCACAGGTGTGCTTATTCCAACTCATTCTGCCTCCAGTCAAAGAGAAGCCAGAATGGATAGAAGTGCATGGGTGACAAGGACTAGTTAGAAGCAGTCCTGGGAAGACAGGACAGTAGCTAGACTGAGGAAATGACAGTGGGAAAGAATAGATTTTTTTCAGAAATTTTAAACAAATAATCTGGATAAAAAGGAGGATTAATTTCTCAGTGAAATAAACTTACTGCTGGGTGGGTGGTCCTTGGTATTGTTTGTTTGGATCTGAAATCATGAGGGTTTTTTTGTATAATTTTGCTTTAAAATCCTACTACATGTTGTTTGAAGCTATTGATAAATATTGCTAGTGACATAACAAAAAAGGGGAGGCTATAAATGAAGGACCATTTTATAGTGAAAAAAATATATATGTATGTATACAGAAGATTGTTAGGACAGATATACAGCTACTTTCTCTTAGCTCAATGAGAAGAAAGGTTTATACTAATATTGTTTAGACAAGATATAATGTCTGTATCTTGTGCTCTGAATAACTACTATGAAGACAACAATATGCAATGCAATGTATTAATTATTATAATTGTCAAAAAAAGAAAAAGAAAAAAATAAGCCTGTTAGAATCTAATACAAAAATATGGGTCTAGATTGAAGGAAAGCTAACTATCACACATAAATCCTGGATTTCTGACTCAGTTCATAGGATTAAATAGATGGATGGATAATTCACCAAAGAACAAAACTGGAAGTGATTCTGCTTTGGTTGCAAATTTGATGACTTCAGTTATTGACTCTACCAGTTAGTATTATCTTCATGGCATTTACAACTAATTTGGTCAAGTGGATATGCTCTTTTTGAGATCAGAAGATATTTCTGGTTAATAAATACAAATGTGTAGGTCATAAATATTTCAAATTTTAAAAAATCTAATAGCCAAGAACATAGTTTCATAGAATGAGAGGACAGAGTGTAAGAAGGGAAGAGGGAAGGACTCCTGCCCCATCCCCTCACCCTCACGAGAGCTTGCCTGAGTTCTAAACACTTCCCCTGTAGCCAAAGGAAATCAGGCACACAGAAGACAGCTTCAAGGACCAGGTGCCCCCGCCCCGCCCTCTTCCCAACCATCTCTGAAGCTCAGCTGAGCTGTGGCCACCTTTTACACCTCCTTGCCATTTCAGCTCTGCTGAACTGCTGCTGCCTGTCCCACCAGTAGCAGGAGGCTTGTTGAGCCCTACTGTGCACCCCCACACCATTGAAAGACCCTTGTGGAGCTTCAGCCTGCTCATCATAAATACTTCATGAGCTGCAAGCTTGCTCCACCCCCACCAAGGTAGAAGCCACATTGAACCCTACACACAGGGAGCTTCGGGAGCCTAACCCACCCTCCCATCCTTCAGGGAACCTTGCTCACTTGCACTCTGCTCCTTACCACCATTGCAGACTCAGTGTGAACATTGGGAGCTTCAAAAATGTAAAAATGGAAAGAGCAAAAAGAATCTAAGAAGTCCGGCCCACCCAAAGCAAGACCTAGAGACAAAGTTATAGAAGAACTTGGAAGTCACACACACCTGAAATTTTGGAAATGATAGCAACTGAAGGAAAAAAACAAAACAAAACAAAATTATATGAGGCTATTGAAGAAACTAGATTAAAGAAATAATCTATGAGGTAAAAAAGAAATGACAACAATCATGAAAGAATTTCTCAGTACACCCAAAGAAAATATAGATAAAATAATACAAGGGAATAAGAAAATGATATAAACACTGAATAATGAACAATACAGGAAAGAACTAGAATGCATGAAACAGGTTCAAACAGACATACAGGACATTAGGAATTCTATTGAAGGCTGGCAAAATCACTTGAATGAACCTGAAGATATAATTTCAGATCTTGAAGATAACACTGCAGCTAATGCACACAAAAGGAAAAGTATCTTAAAAATAACAGAGAACCAGGAAATAACAGTGCAAAAGCTGTAAAATGATGCAAAGAAAAATAGTATGACTGATAGGTATTAATTAAAAGCTGGAGTCAACACAAATGACATAAAAAGACTATTTGCAGAAGGGCTGATTTCCCAAGCATAAGGAAAGAATCTGACATACAGTTAAATGAGACACATAGGAGTGCAACTTGCCATAATCAAAACAAATATTTAAAAAAAATCTTCACCCAGACACGTAACAATCATGATCCCAGAAACTGATCAAAATAACAGAATATTAAAAGCTATTAGAGAAGAAGAAGCAGACCACCTACAAGGGAAAGCACAGCAGATTGATGGCAAATATCTCAACATAGACCATTAAATTAAGAAAAGCTTGGAGGGAAACACTTCAGGTCCTGAAAGAAAACAACTTCCAACCCAGATTTATGTATCCTGAAAAATTATCTAGCAGATTTAATGGAGAGATAAAACACTTTCATGACAAAGAACAACTGAAGAAATTCATGATAACAAATCAACCTTACAAACTGTACTGATAGATATTTTAGAGACAAAAATGACTACAATAGGAAGAACAACAACAGAAAAGAACTATCAAAAAGAGCAAGCAATTAAACAGAGGGGAAAAAATAGGGATCCCACAGCAGGAAAATATCATAACAATGATAAACCAATATATATACATTATAACAATCATTGTAAATGGCCTAAATTCACTAATAAAAGAAGTAGAATAGCCGAGTGTATCAAGAAACAAAATCCAAAAATATGCTGTGTATAAGAAACACACTTAATTAAAAAAGAAACTAATAGACTAAAGGTCAAAGGATGAAAAAACAACCCTTCATGTGACAGGAATCCTGAAAAAAGCAGAGGTAGCTATTCTTATGGCTGAACATGTCAGTTTCAAACTGCATACCTGTCAGGGGAAAACTGCAAGAGGAAGAGATAAAAATTATAAATAAATATGCACGCAATGTAGGAGCAACCAACCATATAAGACAAATTTTAGCAGACATAAAAAAGTCAAATGAGCAACAACACAATTATACTGGGAGACTGTAACATCCCATTGACAAAAACGCATAAATTAAGCAAAAAAAAAAAAAAAAAAATCACCAATGAAATAACAGAACTAAATGAAACTTAGTAGAACTTTGTGAAGTATTCCACCCAACAGTATCAGAATACACATTCTCTAATAACAAAATTGTATTGAGAATTTTAACACCTCATAGACCCAAAGACAAAATTTAACTGTGAAAAAAAAATGGGGAAAGAAATAACAGAACTAATCTGAACTTGAGAACAAATAGAACTAGTAGACACTCTGGAGTGTTTCACCCAACCATGGCAGGATACACATTTTTCTCAGCTCCACATGGGACAGTCTCCAAAATAAACCAATTACTAGCAGATAGGGCATGCTTAAGTAAAAGTAAATGAATTTAAATTACACCATGTATATTATGTGACCATCATGCAATGACATTTGCAATTATTGACAAAACAAATGGGAGATACTTCATAATTACATAGAAACTAAACATCACCCTCTTGAACAAATTCAATGGGTCACAGATGAAATTAAAGCAAAAAATTAAACAATATTTAAAATTGGACAAAAATGAAGATGCAACTTACCAGAACATAAGAGATGCTATTAAACCAGAGTTAAGAGAAAAATTTAGGCTGGGGCTATAGCTCAGTAGACTAAGTGCCTGCTTAGACAAGAGAAAGGACATGGATTTAATCTCTGGCAGCAATGGCCACATCAGCCCCACCTCTGGGCACTACGAATGGCCAGAAAGACTGGGCATGGTGCTGCACGCTTCTAATCCCAGTGCTGGGAAGGCTGAAGACAGGAGGATTACAATGAATTTGAGCTGAATAGTGAGACCTTGTACCAAATACATTAAAAAGATAGAGAAAAATTTATAATAGTCAATTTGCACAGTAGGAAAACAGAATGAGCTCAATAAATAATTTGATTCTGCAACTCAAGATCCTAGAAAAAGAAGAGTGAGTCAAGCCCAAAGCCCAAAGAAGGCAGTAAATTATTGATATCAGCAGAGAAATAATTGTACTGGAGATGAAGAAAAAAATACAAAGAATTAATGTGTTAGTTGGTGTCCTGAAAGAATAAATAAAATTGATAAACCCCAAGCCAACTTTATTTAAAAGAAAAAAAAGGAACCTTGTACTCTCTGAGCCAGCCTGAAACTGGGCTGTAATCCTTTCACTGGGGAGGCTGAGACAATCACTAGGAGTCCAAACTGTGTAGCAAGAAAGCCTATTAACAAAGAAAAGCCCAGGTACTGGTGGACTTACAGATGCATTCTACAAGAAACTTAGAGAAGATTTAATGCCAACTCTTCTCAAACTCTTCAATTAAATTGAAAGGGAAGCATTTCCCCCAAACTCATTCCTGGAGGCAAGTATTACTGAGATACCAAAACCAGAAATAAATCTAACCATAAAAGAGAAGTATAAGCCAATATCCCCAATGAACATAGATGCACATATTCTCAGTAAAATACTAGCAAACAGAATACAGCAAATCATAATGAAGATTATATATATCAGGACCAAGTGGGATTCATCCAAGGAATGCAGGGATGGCTCAATATATGCAAATTCATAAATGAATCTTGCATCAACAGAGGAAAAGAAAAAAATCACATGTTCATCTCAATGGGTGCAAAAGATCATTTAATAAAGTCCAAAACTCATTCACAATAAAGACACTACAAAAATTGAAATAGACTGTGTTTTTCCTCAACCTAATAAAAAACAATTAGGTCAAAGCAATAAGTATCATACTAAATGGACAAAAACTGAAAGCTTTCACTTAAAAATCAAGGCTAAGACAAGGATGCTCATTGTCACTGCTCCTGTTCAATATAGTTCTGGCAAACATTAGCCAGACCAATTAGCCAAAAGAATGAAACAAAAGCAATAGTGATTGGAAAGGAAGAAGCAAAATAATCATTATTTGCAGATGACATGAAATATTACATAGAAGACACCAAAACCTTCACAATAACACCAAAAATTATATATATATATATATATATATATATATATGTGTGTGTGTGTGTGTGTGTGTGTATATATAACATAATATATAAATAAATAGTATACATATATTATATATGTTATATATATTATATAATATATATATGAATCAATCTCATAAAGGAAGTAAAGCATTTGTAAAGTGAAAATTACAGTAGTGTGAAAAAAAAGATTGAGGAGAATTTCAGAAAATGTATATATATTCCTTGTGCCTATATAGGAAGAACCAACATTGTTCAAATGGGCATATTGCTGAAATTGTTAACAGATTCAATGCAGTCCCAATTAAAATACCATTCATATCCCTCACATATCTCAAGAAAACATTCCTAAAACTGGTCTTGAGCCAGAAGAGACCTAGAATAGTAAAAGCAATCCTGAGCAACAAAGGCAAGGTATGAACCATCACAATCCCTGACAGAAAATTGCACTACAAAGCTATTGTCATAAAGTCAGCATGGTACTGGTATAAAAACAGACCTGAGGATCAATGTAACAGATTAGAAGATGCACACACAGGGCAGTCCAGATAGCTCAGCCGATTAAAGCACCTGCGTAGGCAGATGCAAAGACCAGGGTTCAGTCACCAGTGTGCCATGCCAGCCCTGCCTCTGGGCATGCTGAACCAAGGATTGAGACTGGGTGTGGTGGTGAATACTTGCCTGGGAAGCTCAAAACAGGAGATTCACTACAAGTCTAATGTGTGTAGTGAGACCCTGTAGACATCTCAGATGCACACACAACTACAAAACACTTAGCCAGCTTATCTTTGACAAAGTAGCCAAATATGTTCACTGGGAAAGATAGCCTCTTTAATAAATGGTGCTGTAAATCTGGTTTTCCATATTCCGAAGGCCGAAATTAGACACATGCTTATCACCATGCACACAACTACAATAAACTGGATTAAATATATATTTCAAGTGAAGCACTACATTTCTGAAGATGAAAATAGGTACAAATCTTGACACAGGTATAGGTAGAGTTTATGAACAAAAAACAAACTGCATGAAAGATACATCAAATAATCAATGTTATGATCTTATCTTTTTGAAAAGTTTCTGTACTTCAAAGAAATTGCTAATAGAGAAAGAGAAAATTATAATCAACTATTCTTCAGACAAATAGTACCTAGAACATATAATGAATTAATTAATATCAGGCCTCCATAAATCAAAGAACCAATCCAAAAATGGACATCTGAGATGAATATATACTTCACAAATGAAGAAATGCAAATGGCAAATAAATATATGAAAAAAATGTTTGACATCATTGGTCATTCAAGAGATGCAGATTAAAACAACACCGAGATTCCATCATGCCCAAGAGAAACTGCCTAACATCAAGAAGTCAGCCAATCACAAACGCTCCAGAAACTTTGGTGAAAAAGAACCCTTCATCACGGCTGGTGGGAGTGCAGGCTGATAGAAACACTGTGGGAATGAGTGTGGAGCTTCCTCAGAAATCTAGGATGGGAGATCCTATTCAAGCCAGCAATGCCTGTCCTAGCTATTTTTCCAACAGAACTGAAAACATCATACCACAGTGATATATGTGCACACATGTTTATAGCAGTGCAATTTGTCATAGCTAAATCTTGGAAACAACCCAAATGCCCATAAACTGATGAATAGATACAAAAGATTGGATATTTTTACACAGTGGAGTATTACTCAGCTATAACACGGATAAATTTGAAGCTTTTATACGTGAATGGATGGAACTGGAGATTGTATTGGTAAGTGCAATAAATGAGACCTGCATGGGCAAACATAGTATTGTCTCACTAGTATAAGAAACTAAAATAATAAATAAAGTCTGAAAGGTACAATACACACTGTGAAAGGGAAAGGATCTGTACAATGGTTAGAAAAAACTGGGATGAGATAAGGAACAAAAGAAAGAAGGGGAAAAGATATTCACGTATATATTTAGTATCGTTTGGATAACTGTACTGCTGATTTTTGTTGGTCATTTGCAAAAAGGAGCTCATGCTTAACTTTTAACATTTTTTCCTTTTTAATTTCTTATGCCTTTTTTTCTTTTTGCCAATTTTGCAGTTTTATATCTGGTAACTTAAACAACTAATTTAAAGACTTCATTTGCAATACAACTTTTGTCAAATTCCTCTTACTTTGTTTAATGAAATTTTACATCATTAATAAATTTTTGCTATTTTGTACTCTTCAAAAAACAAGCACAAGAAAAATATTTTAATTCATTCATTTAAAAAAAAAAGAAGACAGAATTGAATCATTCATGATTTCCAGGTTTCCTTTATTTTTCTCTTTTGATTTAATGTTTCAATTAATCCATATCTTTAGGTTATCTGAACTCAATTTAGATGATACATTATGTGTATGTATATTCATAAGATCTATTTACTGACTAATTTACTCTCAATTTAGAATTGATTGGAGGTTTGAAAGCATGTACCCTTCTTCATGTGTATACATAGTTTCTGGACAGTTTTTACTTTTGCTGTTGCTACACTTCCAATTCTTTCATATTGACATTTAAATTTTCTAGTAAAATATATTTATAGAGAGATATGTAACAGTATTTTATTTTTTTATTTATTTTATTTTTATTTTTAGTTTTTTTTTTTTGTCTTTTTGAGACAGGGTCTCACTATGCAGTTCAGGCTGGCCTGAAGCTCACTTTGTAGCTCAGGCTGGTCTCGAACTCACAACAATCCTCCTGCCTCAGCCTCCCGAGTGCTGGGATTACAGACATGCGCCACCACGCCCGGCTTGTAACAGTATTTTAAAATAAATTATTTTTACCCCAAATCATCTGAAGTTAGTTGAGTATATGGGAACATATTTTTTTTCCATAAGATTTCTAGAAATGTGGACAACATCCTCAAGATTTCAAAGGCCCTCCCTTGTACCATTTCATCACATATCTCAGGCTACAATTGTCCCTGTCCTAATTGCTTTCTAGCCAGTCAGTACTCTTCATGTGATGCGGGACTTGAATGACAACAGTGATCAACCTTCAAGGGCCTTTTTAAAGCATGTATTCAGCAGATGCCAGGACCTACATCAGTTGTTAAACATACATACAATGGGGAATCTCTCTTTTTCATTTACATATACTTGGTGGTTGGGAAAGTTGCTTTAACCCTTTCCTGGTAAGTTGGTTTAAATGAAGTGAATAGAGGATGCTGGGGTTAGGTTAAACTTTTTTTTCATTTGTTTTTTAATGTATTTGGTACAGGGTCTCACTATACAGCTTGGACTTATAGAGACTCCTCCTGTTTTCAGCAACCCTAGCATTGGGATTACAGGCACAGACCACCATGCCCAGACTCATAGCCCCCTGAGCAGGCAGGGCCTGTGGTGCTAGGGATTGAACCTTGGACCCTGCACTTGCCTAAGCAGGTACGTAGACTGCTGAGCCATCTCACAGGCCCTAAACTTCATAATTTTTTAAAGAATTACTCAGATTGTTTTTAAAACTAAAAAAGCAGTTTGAGAGTGTCATGTAATTGTAATTGGATAATCAAATATCAAATAGATAATTCATTGTATTGTTTAAAATTGGAAACTAATCATCATTTTTCATTTTCTTAATTTATGTATGAAGAATTTAAGACACTGAAGCATTTTGTTGGTACAAGCATGTATTTCCATGTCTATATAAATTTTTCCATTTCATATAATGCAATGGACAAACAAATCTAGCATGCCCATGTGCACATAATTATGTGACTAAAAATAAAATACGTGTATATTTATGTATAATCACCTTTTGGCTAATGACATGCTATTGAAAAATATGATGTGTTTAACACATAGCCCATTTACTTATTTTATGATTGTAGTTTTGCTATTTCTTGTGGGGTCCCCTAGGTAATTTTCTCCTCTCTATTGGGGTTAGTTGCTTCTGTGGTCAGATTCTGGGTGAGCTCAGGCAAATTGCCTCTTCCCCCAGTCTTTCATCATCCAAGATGCTACTTCTGATTTGTGCTGATTATTATAATGTAGGTTTTAGAACAAGAAGGTGAGTACAGAGCATGTGAAGCCCTCATTATAAACTTGTAACTCTCAATTCTCCCCACTTTTTGTCATAGAAAGTCAATAGTGAAGTTCAGATTCATGTTGTGAAGAAATACATGGAGAAGGGAAAAAATGTCCGATTTTTCAAAACCATGTGATACATGGTAAAATAAAATCCATATTACTGATTATAAAATTTATCATATATTTCATGCACAGTTAGCTCTTTGTGGTTTTTGTGCTCTCTTCAACTCAGGGTTAAGTTGAATGTTGGTCACTGTCTTCCTTAGGGAAGACCATTTGCTTCTCACAGACTCCCAAGCATCCTACAGACACTGGTTTTCCCACGTAGCCCATGAAATACTGCACGAGTCTCTAACAGTGTTACATACACTGGTGCAGTATTGCCACAGGAGGATGGCTGGTCTTCTGTAACCTCATGGGGGCAGACAAAAGATCTTACTCACTTCTGTGGCCTTTACTGGAGGAACTGTGCCTGGACAGAGTACAGTATTCAAGAGTTTCATGCAACGGTTACATAAGGGGTTGGATAAGTGAATGTTTCATATTGCACCATAAAAATCTTTTTTATCAGAGAAACATAATTTAAAATAAACAAAACAATATAACAAAACTATTTTCCAATAATATTAGTTGTCATTGTCATATTTAATGAAAATGGAATTTTTAGATGAAGAAAGAATTATTTGCATGTCTTCTTGTCATCTTTATCTATCCACTAGGACCTAGGAAACTTGTGTTAAGATATCTAGAATTTTATCTGAACTATATTTTTTTCAGCAGTTAAACTGAATCTTAGCTGAAACTATGGTATTTTCTTTTATGGTGTCAGGAAATAGTTAACAAACATATTTTGAAACTGCCTCACCCAAATCCACTTTTGTGCCTTTTATCCTGATATATTACTAATGCTCTTTTTCAACTGCCCCAATACTGTAGACTGTACCGCAAATTTAGAATATGATTTTCCTTAACATAGTCTTTGAATTGAGCGTGAAGATCAGACAATAAATAGAGGCCCAGACACTGAAAAATAACCCCACTCTGCTGTATCATTCATATTAGTAAAAGTCAAATAACTTCACTATGTCAGTTTTTCACTGCTCTTCAAAAATTTTGTCTAACAGCTGTCAGAAAGGACTAACAAATTTATGAAACAGCTCTAATGAAAGTTATTGGGAAGTGACTAGAGTATAAACAGATTATCTTTATGATTTACATACTATAAACAATAAATAATTTATTAAATAAATGGGAAACTTGCCAAAGATTACGACAAAATCATTAGCTTAAAAATGTATGCAGGCTGGCAAGCCAGCTCAGAAGACTAAGGCACCTACTTAGGCAAGCTTATGTAAGCTCATGGACCACGTTTCAATCCTGGCACCACATGCCATGCCAGCCCACCCCAAGGCAGGCTGAGCTAATCACTGAGGCCAGCACCGTGGGGATGCCTGCCTGTCATCCCAGTGCTGGGGGGGCTGAAAACAGGAGGATCATTGTGAGTCCCAGCTGCATAGTGAGACCCTGTACCAAATACATGTTAAAAAAAATGCATGCAAAATGTCATTGCATCTTTTCCATAGGTAGAACAGAGTTCCTTGGCCTCTCTGCACTTGAGCCTTCCACAGTTCACTGTTGACTTAAATTGACAAAGGGTATAGATGCCCCTAAGAATGTTAGACTATGTCACTATGTTACTTCATCCTGGCATCTGCCATTAGTGGTGAGTCCCAGGACTGTACAGTACAGGTAAGAGAATAAGAGAAAACATGATGTATGTTGAATAAGAGAAAACATGATATATGTCAAAAAACTGACACAGTGAAGTTATTTGACTTTGACTAATGTGAATGATACAGCAGAATAGACTATATATATGTTGAAGAGAAAACATGATATATATCCTCAGATACTTTCCTAAGTAAGAAAAAAATCACCCCTCAAATGAAAACTGTTATACTCAATAAAAATTCCTTACAATTAATAAGATAGGCCATATAATATTTACTGCATTTGTTTATGTCATTTACAGAGGTTTATGTGTATTAGAGTCCACGACAATCAATGCATTTGGCGCATGCCTATAACCTCACCACTCCAGAGGGGCTGAGACAGTCAGATTTTTGTAAGTTTGAAACCAGCATAAGCTACAAAATGACCTCTTCATCAGGTTCTCACCACCCTGAACTGCACAGCAAAACCCTGTCTCAAAATGGCAAAATAAATAAATAAATAAATAATAAGTGAATGACAAAAGTTAAATTTTGCAGATAGAATTATATGAACATTCTTCTTCATTAAATGAATAGCAAAGTTTTTAAAAAAGATTATTTGGTTAATTTTCTTTATAAGCCAGTGTAGTTAAGTTCGCAAACCTTTCTAGCCTTGACCTTAACTACAGCCCGGGAGTCCTGCTGCAATGGCCTCTGATTTTATAAAGGAAAATGTGGCTTAAAGTGTGGGGAGAAAAACATGAGTCTAAGGCAGAGCTGACTGAAGAGCAGAAACAGGAAACCCCGGAAGCTCTGGATCTCTTTGCTGCAGACAGGACTGGGGCCATCAGTGTAAAAGGAACTAAAGGCGGCAGCTAGAGTCCTGGGATTTGAGCCTAACAAAGAAGAAATTAAGACAATGATAAGGGAAACTAATAAGGAGGGTGAAGGCGAAGTGAATATCAGTGACTTTCTGACTGTTCTGACTCAGAAAATGTCTGAAAAAGACACCAAGGAAGAATCCTGGAAGCCAGCAAGCTCCTTGGTGATGATGAACCTGGGAAAACATCGTTCAAAAGTCTGAGGCGCACAGCCCAGGAGCTGGCGAGAACCTGATTGAGGAGGAACTGTAGTGGGGACTGATGGAGCGGACTGAGATGGAGACGGCCAGGTGAATAAGCAGGAGTTCCTGCGCATCATGAAAAGGACCAGCCTGTCTCGAGACCTGCGTCATGTCTCCTCCTGCAAGAATATATGACCAGATTAGCACCCCCTGGCTGTGAAACCCAGCTCCCCCTTTCCATAAAGAACTTCAGCCATGGTCTTGAATCTATTTGAGAATTTTGGACGTGTTCTTTGATATTGAAGTTCTTTCTAAAATGATGTGACTATTACTGTAATTCTTGAAAGCAGAAGGAAAGAACATTAGAGTAAGGGGAAGAATATCAGAATCACCCAACTTCCATTTCTGCAGCCCTCACTGAAACGTTTGACCTAAGCACTAGTATGGTGGGAGGAGCAACAGCTACTGTCCCTTGACAGTGTTTCCCCCACTGATCTATTGCCCCAAGGCTGTATTCTCTTTCCCAAACCCAGTGAACCCTTGTGCTGGCATTTGAGTGTGTGTTAATGTTGTTTGCTTTATTGTAAAAGGAACTTTTTTCTTTCATAACAAAATGGAGCTTTATATTCTCCTTTTTTGTTTTGTTTTGTCAGAGATGGGTGTGCCATTGCAATTAGAGAAGCTGCATTTGGGGAAGTCTTTAAAAGATCTTTTCATACTTGATGCCAGTCCAAATGTTGTAGCTACTTGAATTCAGCAAAATAACCATATAGTCCAGCAGTACAAAACAATAATGAGTTATCAGTGAAACTGGCAATGACAGAAGTTGTTGACTTGAGCTTTTCACAGTTCAGCATATTAATACTTAGCTTTACTTTTTATACCTCATGGTTACATTTTTCTGTTGGATGATTAAGACCAAGTTAAAGCAAGACCTATATAACTAAAAGGTAACTTTTGCTAGCTGATAAAATTAATCAAATCCTCTCAGAATTTACCCAGAACCATGTATAGCACCTTGTAGATCCTCTGTCAGTGTCAGCTATCTGGATGAGTCATGGTCCTTGCTTGACCAATTTGCTCTCTGTGAAAGCCTGAGAGAAATTTTTCTCTCTAGGTGATTCTGCTTTGGCTAACTATACATTATTGATCACTTTCCTCTATTAATATGAAGACAACAATAGAGAAGGTATTAATTATTGCAACTGTCCTACTAACCTGTTTTGAAACTGCTTCATTGCTGTTTTATCTTTTTTTTTCATTAAAATAATAAAAAAAATTAAAAATGTTCTCAGTCAGAAAATAAAAACAGCAACAAATTTTCTGGCCCTAACCCCGGCCCTTTTACAATTATTAAATGAATCTATGCAGGAAAAAATGACACTATCTGGGCATGGTATAACTATATTTAGTTATACCATGAACAACAATAATATGTATATTGTTTTCTGTTGCTGGGAATCGAACTCAGGACCTTGTGTTTGCCAGGCAGGCTCTTATGCCCCTGAGGTACCCCCCTGACTCCCAATAAAATCTTATGACAATGAAGAAGCTAGAACTCATTACACACTTTGACAAGAAATTTTATTTTCTTTTCACAAGAAGAAACTTCCACTACGATTAAATAAATGTCTTTAGCACTTTTTTTTTTCTGTATTTAGGGAAAAGTCTACAGAGTGCTCAGTGTCTCACTACTAGATTCAACTGTTAGCGATCCGCCTGTTTACAGGCTCAAGGGCTGGGATTACAGGCACAGGCCACCATATAAAGTCTCAATTGCCATCTCAGTATGTCCTGGGGGTGGGGCCAGTACGGCAGGCCTGTGGAATTGAACTCCCAGCCCCTGAACCTGCTTGTAGGCACTTAAATCTTGCTGAGCTATTTGGCCAGCCTGCCATTCTAAAAACATATGCAGATATTCACAGCTCTCTGGTGAGTCATCTTATCAGGTTTCCCTAAGACATTTGAGCATTGACCTCATCTTTTCTTTTTATCTCTACCATTCTTTGTTTCTGGTTTTCCCAGCAGGGTACCTTGAAGGGCTTTATACATTCACATTTCTGGACTAAACAGCATTTGTTCCTATAACTAAAGATAAAATTAGTATTGAACAAAAAGAAATGAATAGATTGCCTTTTTCTTCAGCAATAATGATTACACCTTTATTGGGTACGTTTTACTACAGTTCCTGGAAGGCAGGGGAGGTAGCTCAGTGGCTTAAGCATCTGCCTGGTAAGCTCAGGTCCCAAGTTCAATACCCAGCATTGCATGCTGTGCTTGGCCTGGGTGTGTGGTGCTGACCCCAGAACTGGATGTAGTGGTGAGTGGTGCTGTCCTGTAATCCCAATATTTGGGATATTGAGATAGGAGGATTACTGTGAGTCTGAACTATATAGTAAACCAATTGAAGACTGTAAATAGTGCTTCAATTTGTTCTTTTGTTTCCAATTTTTGTATATAGCTTGTCAGTATTGTTTTCGTTTCTTATTTAATATCTGAATAATATATAATAAAATCTACTCACACAAGAAATATGAAAGTACGATTCCTCTATTTTGTCATCTGTAACTCTTGATTTCCTTTATTTGGTAGCTGTCTGTCATGTCTAGACTTTTTGCTGAGTCGAAGAATATTTTAGGCTCTGAAAGTTGGAAACAGGATTACACAGCTTTGAAAACAATTCACAAAGCATGTATATTAAGGAATTATATATCAGCTGTCATTTTTTTCTCTAAAGTTTTCTGCATCCCTTCACCCTGAAGCTTCATTTTCCCAGGAGAACAACAGCAGGTATTTTTATTTATCAGTAAGTGTGAAACCGCTGGATGAAGTTTTTGTGTATTTTTCTCTCTTTCTTTTCTAACATGGTTAATTTACTCTAGAAGGGGGATTTAACAATACAGCCTTCCATTAATTAGATAATAGATACTGAATGATTTATTCATCACATATTTTAAACTAACTTTCTTAGTCTCCCTCTCAATTACAATAAAGCCCTGAGAAGTAGGAGAGAAGACCAGAGATTCTTTTCCCATAAGGATATTGTTGTTATATTATAACCATCAAAAGAAGGAAAGTTTGATGAAAAAGAACCTAATCCTTCTCTCTTCATTCATTCCTTTACTTATTCCTGTATTGTCATTCATTGAGTCACATATTTATATGCTATATGTAGATATATGTTTACGAAGATGTTGTATGTACTGTAGATACAGCAGAAAACAAGATTAACCTCACAGTTTGGGGGTGTGACCACACAATAATCAATCAAAAATATTTGTAGAAGGCACTATAAAGACAGTAAAATAATACAAAGTGCCATAAGACTTTGTGGATTTGAAGAGCAGAAATGAAAATAAAGCTGGGTACAAGCTTGTAATCTGTGCAATTTGCAGACCAGTCTGGCCTACAAAATGAGCTCAAGGCCTAAACTGAATAGTGAGATCCTGTCTCAAAAAAGACAAACTGAGGAAACAGGAGAAGGAGAAGGAGAAGGAAAGGAGAAGGAAAAGGAGAAGAGGAGGGGAAAGGGGAAGGAGGAAGAGAAAGAGGAGGAGGAGAATGAGAAGAAAAGGAAAAGAAGTGGGAATACTTTAGATAAGATGAGAAAGGGTGTTCTGTAGAGATACTTTGAGTTAATCATAGTGAAAATTCAAATGAAAACTATGTAAAGATTTGAGAAAAAATCTTCTAAACATTATGAGGATTTCAGGCTATGACACGCAGGCCAGATGACACTTGCAGGGTTCAAAACTAGTAAGGAGACCTTGTAGCTGTGAAGGTGTCACCAGGCCTTGAGAGAATGAGACTGTGCTATGGCTGTGGTACACTCGGTAGCATCTTTGCCCTTGGCTCTTCACTGGAAAGCTTTGGCAGTTTTAACCCATGCAATGATGTGAAAAGTCATATGTGTTACTGGAAATTGAACTCAGGACCTTGCACTTGCCAGGCAGACATTTGTGCTTCTGTGCTATGTCCCTGTTCAGTCATTTAATTTTTAATTCTCCCTTTAATTTTTAAAAGTATACTCCAGCTTTTGATTTGGGAAGGTCTGTAAAGCAAGAATTTTTTTTTTTTCCAGCTCAGCCTACCATGGGGGCAGGGCTGGCCGGGCATGTGGTGCTGGGGATCAAACCACAGTCCCTGCGCTTGCCTAAGTTTTGCCAGGCAGGTGCTTATGCCACTGAGTTATCTCCCTGGTCCACTAGCAAGGATATTTTGAGCAAAGAGTCTGCCCAATAGTTTATTTAGTTTCAGTGAGGGGTGGTAATAATTGTACAGAATTTTGAGAAAGTATCTCAGTTAACTGTTATGTAGCCAAGGCTTGACTAACTTGGAACTTTCCTGTCTTGCTTTCTTGTCTCAGTCTCCCTCTGTTGTGAAGAGGTAGGCACCATCATATCTGGCTTCTTTGTCCCATTTGAATGAGAAAATATTTTGAAAGCATGTAGTAAATACAATATAGACAACATACTTTAAAAGGCATTTTTTTTCAGAAAATATTTTAATTGCTTAAGAAAAACATACTGTCACAATCACTCTTCTGGTTCTGTTAAACAAAATTACAAAACTCCATTGTTTTGACTGAAGCCCTGAAGTAGAGCTGAAAGAAACAGATAAAACCAAAATGCAAACACTTCTGCTATATCCTGACACAAACTGAAACTTTTAAGGAAATAGTTAAATCCTGAGTCAGATCAGATTTTCCAGAAAAACAGGAGACGGTAGTACAAGTATACCTAAGTCAGCAAGGACTAAGCAGGTGCACCTGCAGCAGGAAGCATGCAGGAACAGGGCTTCAACCCACTACTGCTCTGTGAGCTTCTTCCCAGTTCCCAGCGCACAGCACTCTGTCTTGGCTCAGTGCGGGAGCCTGCTGCATTTTGCTGAGTAGAAGCTATGGTGTTACAGGAATCACAAACAAAAGCCAAACATTTCTGCAACCAAATTTGTGGTGCCTTGCCCTTTGATTTGATTGGCCTTCAACTTATTCAATTATTAATATATCTCACTTCAGAATAGTGACCATCTTTTGAGTGGTAACTTTACTAAGGATTCACAAACACAAATAGTACAATAATACATAACTTAACGTTCAGAACTGTTTTCATTATCAAACTGGGAAAAGTGTTAAAAGGACTGATTCTGGCCACTATCTCTTGAAGGAATTTGAGTTCCTTATTCTCTACAAATTAAATCATTGTACAGAGAAAATGTCTTTTCTATAAGCTCATCATCACATCTCACAAATATATCATTACATTTTAAATAAATTCTGATTTAAACAAATGGAATAGAAGCATTATTGGAATTCAAGAGCCATCTCAAAAGGTACTATATAGATCGTTCTCTATATTGTAAAATGCATATAATTTTATATCTGAAGGAACAAATCATCACATTAAAAAAGTTGATATTTTTAGTGATACATACTTGTATTATATCTGGGAATACTAGAGCTGGCATAACCTCATTAAAACAGCATAATTTACATAACTACATGTACGGTATCTTTGGAGTAAGCACTGCTGACTTCTCCATGCTGAGGGAGAGGGAGGGAGGCAGAGAGAGAGATAGAGAAAGAGAGAGAGAAGAGAGAATTAAATTACTATATTGGAAATTATGAAAAGATGTATTTAAATTATAAATTTTTTGCTCTATTCTCTTAAAGTGTTATGCATAGTCTTGCCTCTGAATACTTTTTCTTAAGTTCAAAAAAACAATAAAAGTGAGAAAATTATGAAGAGAGAAGAGGAATATAAAGGCACATTCAGCTTCAGGATCTACTGAAAAATCCTCAGCAAGCAGAATGGATTGAAAATTCAAGCATGACTAAAAAGTGCATCCTCTCTAGTCAGTAGGATTGGCTTCCTATTTGTCACTGCCACCTTGGTGCGCCATGAGCATTAATAATGCATGGGTGCTAGGAATGTATTAGGGACTAACCTTGCAAAGAAATCAACTGGGGACCCAGAAGGAGAGAGAAGGAGAGGGGGCATGAGGTAGAGGAAAGGAAAAGTGGAGAGGGAGGAGGGGAGAGAATGCAAGAGGGAGAGAGGAGGGAAAGTGAGAGAGAGAGAGAGAGAGAGAGAGAGAGAGAGAGAGAGAGAGAGAGGGTGAGAGAGAATCACACATCCTCTGAAGTATCCTTTTTGTTTATTGAAAAGATTCGAAGAGAAGTGTCAAGTGGGTAGGACCATGAATCATTGTAAAGGAAGGCTAGAGATCTTTGGAATGGGGCCATAATTGAGTTCATTGATCAAACTCATGAATTTCGCTAGTCCCATCCGAGTATGGCATTACCTACCTTTGTGTAGCATAAGCAAATATCGCTGGAAATCTAGTGCATTTATCCATTAAGGCAAATAGGAAGCAAACTTTTTGCAGAAATATGAGCAGGTGTCTTCCTTAAGGTGTTTTGTGTGATTTGAGATCTGCTTTGGGGTTAATATCATTGTAATAGATGTGTTATAGTATGTGAAGATCAATTCTTACTGCAGAGTTCCTGTTAAAGAGACCAGCAAATAGGCAAGCAGCCAGATAGTAGCTCCAAATTGTGAGCATGGTTCTATTTCAAAAGGAATTGTTAATTTTTAAAAATTGCACTTATTTTTATTATTTTCAGCTATTTTTAATTGGAACAAAATCCGTTGTTCATGAAGTTAACACTGGTTTATGAAGTTGTCAACACATGTCCAACCCTATTGACTCTGCCATCAGCCTTAATATGAGGCTTCTCTTCAGGGAAAATTCCAAGCTT
Source organism: Ctenomys sociabilis (assembly GCA_004027165.1). NCBI lineage: Eukaryota > Metazoa > Chordata > Mammalia > Rodentia > Ctenomyidae > Ctenomys > Ctenomys sociabilis. Next base: position 184,294 of record PVKA01000010.1, on the reverse strand, counting down.
TCTTCACTATTTTCCTTCAACTTCACTGTTCCATCTAGCTTTACTCAAAATTATACTTGACCCACAATGTTCTGTCAATTTAATTAATTTATGGTGGGAAAAGTTACATAACAATGAAATAGACACATGCTTTAATAAAGTACACTTTAAGCTAGGAGCCTCCAGTCAAGTCACTAGCTATAGTACCGCATATCTATAGATTTTCCATATCTAAAGAATTTATACTTGACAAATTGGAAAGATTATTCATACTATGAAGATATGTGACCATGGAAAGCTTGAATTTCTTTATTAGTTGATGTTTAGAATGATTTTGCTTTTAAATTTATTTGTACAAACTGTCAGACATTGAAAAGCTGAAATAATTTTCATATGGAGGTTGAGTATAACTAGTTTGAACCTTTGAAATCTGAAATGTTCCAAATTCCAAAACTTTATGACACAAGAGGAAAACTTCACCCTGATTTCATGCTAGGGATCATAGTTGAAACAAAGGTACAATAAAATATTGTTTAAAATTCCTGACAACCAATCTGTAGACAATATGTATGAAATATAAATGTATTTCACGCTCAGATGCATGTTCCATGCTGTGTTTATGCAATATAGAGAAATCTGGAAAATAAAACTTAACTCCAAAACACCTTGTTCCAAACATGTTGGATAATGACTCTCCTACCTGCAATTCAACCTGTTTTATGTATTCCACACATAATATATATAAGGAACTTGTTACTGCTTATTCACCTTTTGAATCAGGCATCTCCCTCACACCTATCATAATATATTTTCCATGTTCAAGTAAATTACAGATATTACTCTAATCCTATTAAACATTTTGGCACTTGTATCATTATGTACCATTCAGTGTTTTATTATTCTTCCTTTTCATATAAAAAGAATACACAAGGGGCCAGGGAGATGACTCAGTAGAATAAGCACTTCCCTGGCAAATTCATGGCCCTGAGTTCAATCTCCGGTTCCACCAAACAAACAGATAAATATAAATAAAAATAAAAGGAGAACACAAAATACTAAATCATAAATTCATAAATCGCCATTTTTCCAGAAGCATACAAATGTGTAATGTGGATCCCTTGCTAGATATAAACCATTATTAACATACTATGCTTTTTGCTTCATGATATTGTTTCATTCTGAAGAAGCCATCAAGCAGTAAAGCTATGGTTAAGACATTTTTTTTCACAAAAAGTGCTTATTCCAGATTTGTGAAGACCATGTTTGGGCACCCTAGGAGGATCACATGATTAAGACATAGGGACTGCATAAGAACTGCTTCACGGCCGCTTTCTCATGTTCATTACTATTGTTCTCTGGAGAAATGAGCAATTTTGTGGTATTATTTTCTTTACACATTTTAACTTAACTAAATTTTTGCTGATCCTTTTTTAATTATTATTATTATTATCATTATTATTCCTTTCCTTAATTTCTCATTTGGGAAAGCATCCCAGAGCAAATTCATTTTATGGTGACAAACATTTTCCCCCTCTCTTCCAGTCTCCCCCTCTTTACAATTATGTGCAAATAAATTTTCAAAGAAAATCTGAGGAGATAGTTGCTAAGTTCATTCATGTTGTTTAAAACAATACTCAGAACGTACCCAATAAATCCTTCTGTGCAAAGAAATTTGGAGGTGAGTGAATAAGTGATCTGAAAATTACTTTCATCATACTTCCTTGAACTGTAGCGGCTAAAAAATTCTTTGAAGCAAATTGCATAATGCCATATAAAGTTGTGGTTTTATAAGCACATCTAGAGATTTATGATCAAAGTTCACATTTTGGAGAATGTATATACTTTTTTCAATTAAAAAAATCCATTTCTAAAGTTAAAAGAACTCCCCAGAGCACTGATGGACATACAGTCAGGTTACTGATACATATTATTCCTGAAAATAAAACTTTTTCAAGAATTAAATAATACCTAATAAGCATTCTTAGAAATAATTTATCTTGATTGAAAAACATCACCATATGTCCATTTCAAACAGGATCCTTCTATTTTACAAATTATCTAATGTAGCTACTAAAAAATAATTAAACACTGGAAATAGCTGATCGCCTTGCACATTTTGTTAATAACTTCCAATATTTTTCCAGAAATTCAATTTCTTTGTCTCTGACTGAGATATTGTAATTAATTCATTTTTCTCATAGGAGTATAAAAATGTGGAGAAACGGGCTTCACTTACACATTTAGGTTATTGTTGCTGACAAATTGAGGGCTTTCTCCTTGCTGGCTTAAACAACATGAATACTTTGGCATTTTCCATGTAATCTCATCAGCATATTTTCCAGTTATTCTTCATAGAATTTTTAAAAGTACTACAACGACCCAGGCCCAATATTTTTTACAGGATAAATTACAGTAATTCTATAAATAAAAGCAAGTTAGAACCCCAAGGAAATGTTCAGTTAAAATTTCAGTTCAAAAACTGAACTGAACTGAACTGAACTATTATAGCTGTCATAAGCAAACACCAATTAGATAGAAAGTTAGAGTAACCAATATTTCTTTACTACAGTTTGATGTCTTAAAAATAAAGTGATTTGTTTCTGATAAATGTTGGATAACCACCCAATATCTGAGCAAAAGAATTCTGCTCAACACATTACAGAAAGGAGAGTGAATCTACTCAACATATTTATTCAGATTCTCCACTAAGAGACCCAATAAGAATATAGTGCACTCACACTCATTGAGATATTATATCAAGAAGACACAGATATGAGATTAGATACACTGCCATCAGACAAGGCCATAAAGCTGTAAGACATCTTGAGGAAAAGGTGTAAAAAAATTTAATAATATTCTGCTTCCAAAAGCAGAATAATTGGAAACATGAAAGACAAAGAAAATAAGAAACACAAAATTAGGTATCTAGAACTGAGTTCAATGTTGGGGAGATAACTCAGCATTTTAAGTGCCTGTCTGACAAGCACAAGGTCCTGAGTTTAATCACCAGGACCAAAAAGAAGCATAGAATTGAGTTCAGTATTCAAACAGAAAATAGGAAAGAAACAGAGTTTTAGAACAAAATGTATGTTTCCATGGTTATGATACTCAGGACAATAAAAGCATTTATGAATAACTGCATTATAAATTTTCATAACATTATGATAAATACAATATACTAGAAATTAGAGAAGGAAAAATTTATATTTTAAAGCACAAAATCATTGCAATGTCATAACTTTCAACATTATTAGACATAGATAAAATATAACGTTTTCAAATTTTATACCCTGAGACACTGTCGGTTTTGTAAGTAAAAATACAAGTTTCTTACATAAGTCATGAAAACCATGCCTCTCAATAACTACTCATGGGGAAATGTTTGAAGACACAGACGAACAAAGAAAGAACAAGTAATCTCAGAAAAAAGTGCAGTCTATAGATCTGTGTAACACACTGCCAAAGGGATGAACTCTACAACTAATTAAAAGTTAATGGGTACAATTTGAAGGAGCAGGAGTATGGCTATCAAGTAAAAGATTACTTAAGAAAAGAAGGCTTCAAAGGGTGAAAAATTCTGAATACAAGACTGGAAAAAGTTGGAATCTATTGAAGACAAATAGACCGATTTAAAGGAAATTTGAAATGTGCAGAAAACCAAACACAAAAGGAAATTAACAAGCATGTCATGGGCCTAATACAAAGCAAATTAAAATGAGGTATGAGATAATTAAGAAAATTCCAGTAACAAAAATGAATTGTAACACTGAATAGGATAGCACTTGTGTTAAATTTGGCCTCAGACAGTTCATTGTCCATATAACAAATGAAAACTCACTTCAATAAACTATTTGACATGTTACCAGTAATAGCTCTTACTATTTATTCTTATAAGCATTATTTCCCCATTTTTAGATTCATTGTATCTTTAAAGTATGGAGACCTGTTTTTTATGTATAAAAAAATCATGGTACAGCTTCTACCCTTGTGCTGTGAACAGTGTCCGTGATAAAGGTGGATCTTCAATAAATACTTGAAGAATAAATAGATATCTATAGATACCAATAAATTGATATTGGAAAAGTACATATAGAACTAAGACATGTTAAGATATAGTAAATTAAAGCACAAAATCATAGCTCAGCGATTTAAAAGCCTGCTTAGGCAGATTCAGAGGTCAGAGGCTCAATCCCTGGCCTGCTGTGCCAACCTGCCCCTGGGGCATGCTGAGATGATAATTGAAACTGGGCGTGATGGTGCGCACCTCTGATCCCAGCTCTTGGGAGGCTTAACACAGGCAGATCACTACAAGTCTACCTGGTAGACCCTTGCTAATATATATATATATATATATATATATATATATATATATATATATATATATATATATATGAAAAAGATGCAGTTCAAATAATTTCAATTCACAAAATATGAGGAAAATAAAAACTTTGAGAGAAGAATAAAGATTGTGGTCCTTGATTATAATTATAACCAGTGGGAAAATTGAAAGTAAGGCAAGTAATTCAAAGAGTGGAATGAGGAGGGTAAATTGTGTATGCATGACAAAACCTCATTTCAATCATGTAGTCACTCAATAATTTCTGAAGCAGATGTAAAAATATATCATCAAAGCATGAAAATTATTTCCACAAAAGTTAGAATCATAATTAATATATGATTTTAAAATAAAAAAGTCAAACACAAAATGCAAAGCACTCTGTGGTTGTATTTCTATCAAAGTCCTATAGTAAGTAAATCCAGGAGACAGAGCACAGATACAGAGACTACTGGTCTGCAGAGGTAGTGGCTAAGGCAGGTATGGATGGGGGGTAACTCTTTTAAAGTTATGAACCTTCATTGTGGAATACAAGATTGCTTTGGAATTAGACAGCTACTTCTGTGCATTCCTGCTCTGTGAATGCAAGAAAAGTTAACAAATTATTTACTTCGAAATGGCAAATTTTGTGTCATATGAATTCTACCTCACATGAGTCACATAACTACCAAAAAGAAAAAAAGAAAAATGATTTTAACAGGTTTAAGGAGCAAACTAAACTGTTAATTTTCACCATGAATTCATTTGGATTATAGAATGTGTTATACTGAGTTTGGAATGTTTTGATAAAGTTTTTTACTGAAATGTCACAAATTCAGCACAGGTGAGTAGAAAAAAAAATATTTCTGGTGCTAGGGAGATGGCTCAGGAGAATAAGCATTTCCCTGGCAAATGCAAGGGCCTGAGTTCAATCCCCAGTTCACTGAAAAAAAAAAAAAAATCCATAGAGAATAGAGGAAACAAAACAGTTAAGTGTCCAGATGATTAGGTTGTAAATGGAGGCCAATGTGCTGGGACATAGTCTTTCATTATTTCAGCAGATATAAATAGATTTTAGCTATTTGTTAAAATTATATGGTTATGGAATTAAATGAATGCGTATATGTTACAGGTAAGTACAATAAACAAGAGATCTATGGGATGAGCCTCAAGTGAACTTTGCTAATTCACCATAACCCTACTGTAATCTGCGCTCAAAGCTTTGTATGCTAATTGCAGCAGGATATCAATCTATATTTCCTTTATCCTTGTCTTTTAGTAGTGACTTGGTGATAACTATAATTGGCTCTGCTGTCTGATGAACTGAGTTCCTATGCTCGGCATAGGACTCTGCCAAATCATCTAAGATATTTGAAAAATTAACCTCTATTCAAACATGGTAATTGAGGACAAATGCATGAAAAAATTAATTCTGATGGCAATGAAAAAAAACGAAAACAATGTTTAGTAGTTTTTCAGGGAGACAAAGTATTCCTAACTGTTCAATTCATTATTTTATTTTCATTCAAAGCAAAACTGAAAAGCATCTTCTTGATTAAATCAAAAGAGGGGAATATTCTTTGGCCTCCATTCTTTAAAAACGATGACTTCCTTTAAAAATAGAACTTTGTCTTAGAAAATATCAGATCATCAACCTTTGGAACTTTTTTTGTCAGGCTATCCATAGACACTGTGTAGAGTCCATTTTGTCTGAATTCACAGTGGTGAATGCTTTTGCATGTGCATTTCAGAATTCTTGAAATTTGTAAGTGGAACTTAATGAAACGGAAATCTGCTTGGTAATTACAGTCAATGCAGCTTGGGAGTTCAGGATACTGTCAGCCTGAATGGTCATGGGTAAATAAGCAACACAGCTACCTTGCACCTTTGTGAAGGATAATTTTAGGTTCATTGCACATTTTTCATTTATCTATTGGAGAATGATTTGTTTTGCAATGTATTTGGAAATTCCACTAGTTAAAATAAAGGTGTGCTGTATGTACACACGTGCAAATTTTTAAACAGATATTATAATCTTGATGACTGTAAGTAAAGGTGGGGTTCATATACAACTCAAACATTGCTGGAAAGTGGAACACTATGATTTTTTTTTAAGAAAAAGTGAAAATATTTGAAACTTTGAACATAGTAATTTTGTCAATAAGTAAGAGCTATCTTTTTGTGCCTGGAGACACAGACATCAAAAAATAATTGCTAATTTATTTTATAACTCAAATTGATATCTTTGTAACAAGTTCATGATCATTTTATAAATGATCTGAAGTAGACCCCAGGATTATGTTTCTTTCATAAACAGCATTTCCAAGGAAGATAAGAAAGGTAGCATGTTGTCACAAACTTTAGTAACTGTGGCAAAGGCAGAAAGCTTTTTGGAATAGTTGATTGCACTCTCAGCCCCTGTTATCCTGCCTGGCACCTAGTAAAGCACTGTTGATCACATATTGCTTTAATCCTATCATGTCTTACTTGCCATTTGTCCTTTGTAGTTGTTTTTCTTTTTTTCCTTTGGTGTAACTGGGACTCCAACTCAGGCCCTTGCACTTGTCAGGGAATCACTTACTCTACTGAGCCATATCCCCATTCCCTTGTCCTTTGTAGTATGATTGAGAGCGTCCTCTCCTGAGGGTAGGATGCTATTTCCATACTACTGATAGGAACTTCAGAGCAGAAAGAGAGAAGGCAAATTCCCAACAGACCAACCAAACCCACATGATATCAAAAGTAGACAACTGTGGAAAGCCAAATACCATCTCTGTCCATTAATATCTCTATGTACTTGAATTAGATGCTTACTTTCACTCTACTTTGAACCTTCACTGTGTCCCAGAATTGTATTTTCTACTCTGAAAACTGTGAAAAATAGATGAGGTGTATGATCATTGTGGGGTACCATAAGCCCCCCCCCCAATGTGTTCAAGTGTGTTCCCACCCTTGACTACAGCATGTCTGGCATAGTCATGCATAGTTATAGATGACCATTATGTGGTAGAAAAATTTTTGGAGATATCTGTCCTATCTGACCTGCTATCAAGAATACATGCCTGGCTACGTCTGAAGGTATTAAAATAATTCAAGTTTCAATAATTAGAAAATATTTTACTTTTAGTTTTCAAAGGTATGTTTGCTAAGTATAAAATTTAAAGAGGATAATTTTTTTTTCTTTCAGTCCTTTAATCAGTATAGTTTCTTATATACTTGATCTTTTTTTTTCTTTCTAATGTGGAATGAGATGCTATTTAATTTTGTTCTTCCATAACTAATTTTTTTTCTGTATATGCTTTTTTTACTGTACTATTTTTTTCTTTATAATAAGTTTTGGACAATTTCATTTTTTTGTATCTTGGTATGATTTTATTTAAAATTCTTGTGCAAAAGGTTCATTTTTCTTGTAAATGTGATATTATAAGTGGAACTAAATTCAGCACTTTTAAATCTTTTAATATTAGTTGCCTAGTCCTTTCTACTTTGAGAATTCTAATTATATTAATATAAAATAAAGGAGCAGTTAATGCTCACAATTTTTATTTTTACTCTGATAGTTTTCTCTCTTGAATTTCTTATAGCTTTTTGTTGTTGTTTTCTTAAAAACAAAACATATGTTTACATCTGGTAATCTGAAAAACTAATTTGCACATAGTATCATGCAATACAGCAACCATTGTTGGATTCCTATTACTTTGATTAGTGAAATCTTGTATCATGTGTAATGCTGTTTTCTTCTATCACTATTTTGTGTTCTTTAAAAATAATAATAAAAAATACAAAAAGGAGAATACAATGTATGAAGCTACCAACTTTGAGTAATATCACTATTGTTGAGAGGGACAACAAGTCTGTAAGAAAAATGAAGTTATTTGTGTAAAAAATTAGGAAATCACTTGGGTTAACTGACTGGGAGGGAAAATATTATAAAGTTAATATCATGCATTACTAAAAATTGGCAGGGTCCAGAGCATGGTGGCATGCGCTTGTAATCAATGTTCATACTGGGAGGCTGAAGCAGGAGGGTTACCAATTTGAGCCCCACTGTAGCAGTGTAGCACAGCGCAGTATCAAAACAACTACCACAATAACAACAAGGAGGCTGGGGATACAATTCAGTTCTAAAGCCTTGAGTTCAGGCTTCATTACCTGGGGGCCAGGGGTGGGGACAAAAACATAAAATAAAGCCAAACGTTTGACAATCATTTTAATTTTAAAACATTAACAATATTCTATACTTCATTTAATTTGTAAGGATTTATGGTATGATGTTAAAGTCTGTTTTAGCCATTCCATGTAGCATATAGTCACTATAATAAAGCTGAATGCCACAGGCGTAAGAGAGATAAGAATATACAAAATAGTTAGGATAGATATACAGCTATTTCTCTTAGTTCAATGAGAAGAAAGAATTGTACTAATATTGTTTAGACAAGGTATCACTTCTACATCATATGCTCTGAAAAAATACTACAAAGACAACAATACACAATGTATTAATTATTATAACTGTCCTACTAACCTATTTTGAAATTGTCTTATTGCTCTTTCTTTTTTGTTGTGATTTATTTCTCATTAAAATTAATTTAAATAATGGCAAGACAGCAGATGCATGGTAACAGAGACCTCTACAAAAGAACAGAATTGCCTGAACCACCCACGGAAGGAGTATTTGGATAGTTTAAGAGAAACCTCTTTCATGAATTAGACCTCTATGCTGATTATTGACTGACTCTACAAGACCTATACAAATGTCCTGGGCAAAGGCTGCACATTTTAGAGATTCGTGCTAGATACAACTGTGCTTTTATAGTAAAGGACTATTGCTGTGAGCTAAATGTGATTCTGATGTTGTAATTATGACTCTTATGCCATCTGAACCTGAACTGCTCAGTGGGTCCTATGTAAATTGTTGGTGAAGACAAAAGTGATAGGTTTAAATGATCAATGCATGTCAGTATTTCATAATGATGACAAAAGGAGCTAAAATAAAGGTCACACCTCAGAATTTGTGTTGGGTGAGGTGACTGGCCATGAGAGGAAGTCTAGGGTGGTGATGGAGCTTCCTGTGGTGACCTGAGGATTTGATCAGCATTTAGACCATATTAGGTTAGAAGAACAGCAGTGAGGAGGCAATAACTATATTTAGCTTGCTTTGCTCTTCCTTGTGTTTCTTTCCAGAGCCTGCTGAATGGAGTAGAACCCGACCCTTGCTGTTCAGAGATAACAAAGAAAGGAAGTCAAATAATGCGCTCTCTTTAGTTCTGGAATGAAGATAAGATTAAACAGTAGTACTGCTTCTCTCTACTGACATAAAAATAAATTAAAACATTACTGGGAATGCCATGAATTCAGAGCTTCCAATCACCCTCTGATGGAGACATCCATTTCCTGGCCTTCTGGAGCCCGCAATGAAAGGGCTGCAATGCAGAGTTGTAGAGATTAGCCTACAAATGATCAGCAGAGAGCAGAACAAGCTAGAGGAAGAGTAATTTGCATGTGAAATTGTTAACGACAACTGCAAAAGGTTTTTAATTGTTTTTTGTATTAATTAATAATAGAGGTTATTTAAAATTAGTAATAGAGATAAGTTTCTTAATGATGTCAAATATAGCAAGCATTTGAGTATTATTTTGTGCCACATATAATACTGGACAAGACAGGTGAAAACCTGTGTAAGTTTGAGAGTTTGTATATAGAAAATATTCACATACAGGAGACAGAAATTAAAACTATTGTTATGTATGTAGGAGTCAAGGACAAACTAATAGTCCATACACACTATCTTTATCACTTAGTTGTTGCTCTCAAAAATTGACAGTGGAATAAGCACTTGCCTGGAAAGTGTGAGGTCCTGAGTTCAATCCCTGGTACACACCCCCCCCAAAAAATCACTGATACAAATATTAAAGAAGATACAAACAACTGTATGGGCCACGGAGATAGCTCAAATAAGCACTTTCCTGGCAAGTGCAAGGGCCTGAGTTCAATCCCCGGTTCTGCAAAAAAATCAGTCTTTACATTTGTTTGATCTTCAGAGAATGTTCAGTTTTAAGCAACAATAAATGATACATTATGCATGCTACATTATTTAATAAGATTATCAGCTCATTTCAATTTTAATTTTAAAATCTTCAATTACAGTAGTCTAAGTATTGATGACTTTGAAAAATTTTCTTTTGAAAATCACTATTTTAATAATTTAAATTTTGATCCAAAAAGTACAAATTTTAAATGCAGTTATTTTTACTTTGAAATGATACTAATACTTGAAACTTTTAGATTAATTTTCTTCACCTCAGAAGAAAATGCTTAAATATATAATCTGCAAATAAGGTACATAGACTTCCTAACAGAAAACATCCCTTATTTCATTTCTTCCTGATCTGATTTTTTTTGGTGGAACTGGGGATTGAACTCAGGCCCTTGCACTTGCCAGGAAGCCGCGTATTCCACTGAGCCATTTCCCCGGTCCCCTCTTGTTTTTTTCTTTTTGACTTAGCATAGCAAGATTACCTTATTAAAATAATAAAGTAGTTTCCCCTTGATGTCTCCATGTTTGGTGACATTGTTTTCTTGTTAAACCGTTTTTGATGAATTCTGATTACTTTAATGCTGGCTATGTTATTCATGATTTTTCAACTACAATTAATGTAATTTTCTTAAGACTGCCTGAAATTAAATTTTATATTTAGCTTTCTGGTTTTTACTTCTGTTTAAAATTCTGTTCAAAATATTTAAAAACAATCACAAGATGTATTGGAGATAGGTTTTTTTTTTTTTTTTTTTTTTGGCAGAACCGGGGATTGATCTCAGACTCTTGTGCTTGCCAGGGAAGCACTTATTCCACTGAACCATCTCCCCAGCCCAGAGATAGGTATTTATAAATGATTTTCATTATATGAGAAGACTTTTGGACCGGCCAGATAGCTCAGCAGACTAGAGAGCCTACTTAGGCAAATGCAACAGCTGGGGTTTGATCCCCAGAGTGCCATGCTGGCCCCACCTCTGGAGCATGCTGAGAAGAGGATTGAGACTGGGCATGGTGGTGCGCACCTGTAATCCCAGCGCTTGGGGGGTTGAACAAGGGTGGATCACTATGATTCTGATCTACGTGGTGAGACTTTATAGATCCTATACTAAATACATAAAGAACAATGACAATCTATGTGAGAAAACTTTTTACTTACATTATTTGTTTAATATATGCAACCATCAAGACCAGCAACATACACATGAAATTCACAAATGAAATGTCTATTATATACCTTGGTTTAGAATTGATATTCAACAATGTATCTATTGTCATCAAATACATGCAGGACTTAGCTCATCATTTTGACAGTGTAACTTTTTAAGACAATAAAGATATTTAAAATACATCTCCAACAACTTGTTTTTTATCTTTATCAGGATATTTTAAAACATAATTAAATTATAAAGTTTAAAATCAAAAAGCAGGTATAGAGCTCTTTCCTTAAAGTGGATTAATTAAATTGTCTTATTTTAAACTTTTATCTTCACAAAATCTTGATTTGGAAAAATATTCTTGTGGTTTCTAAATGCTTAACATTTTCCTTCACTGGGTGGCCTTAACTTAAAGATTTATATAACGATACAAAAGTCATAATTCAGAATGTATTTCAAGGAATATAAATAGAGATATCCAATTAATTAACATCTGTATTCACTTATGCTTAGCTTTACATTGGGTGGATTCTATAGTCTGCATTCTGCTGTTTAGAGCATGAAACACTTACTAACTAGAAAGATATATGTGAAATAACCAGTGCAAGAAAAACTGACTTCACCTAAAGGGAAAACTTGCTTTCTTTAGTGGTAAACAATAGACATTCATTTCATTGGCACTTGTGAAATCTACAAAAAATTTATGACCATCAAGGCAAATCTATAAAAACGACAAAAAAATATGTTCAGGAAATACCTTTGGTATGTAAAGATTGTTATGTGTATGACATCATGAATGTGAACTAGTAGTAACAATTGAAATTAACAATCTCACCATCCTTTTCCCACTTGAACGATGCTGTCATGTGATCACTGAATAAAATCAAGCACATTCAGGAAAAAATCTGGTATTCGGGCTATTTTTTATAAATAGATGGGAATGCTGTAATATAATAGTGCTCTAATATTAATTACCTCTTTTTTTTCCTGAAGTCTCTTTACACAGACATAAATTGAACTCAAGGGTTTTTTTTTCCCTCCTTCCTTATAAAGAAATCTCATTTAAGCTTGAACCAAGTACCTAGCTTTCACATTTATGCTCTCTAATGAATATATTATCCCGGGAAACTTCCTGGCTTACCTTTTGCTGTTGAATAACACCACACATTATTAAAGATCTGTGAAATGTTCCCTGAGATGTTATATAGCCTGTTCTCTTTAGACAGTAAGTTTTATAAAATCTGCTTGGCTTTGCATAGGTGATAACAGGAAATAAGAATAATGAGATAAAACCTCTTCGTTCAGGTTTTTTAATTGAGGAACAAATTATTTCATAGTTTCTCATTAGTTATTCCCATGGATTCTAATGACAGGGTGCCAACTTTCACACTTTAAACAGGTTAATTAATCAGGTAGTAATGAAGTTGGGTGATACCTGAGTGTTGGTGTGCAGAGTAATCACAGTTCCTAATAATGTGCTTAAATGTCTGTAAACCTGAGAGGGTAAGTAGAAGTTCAGATTTTCTGAGTTCCACATAAATAAACATGTGCTAGCTAGTGGGAAAACTAATTTTAATTTATTATGCCAAGCATAATCTTTAATTGTATGTTATATACAGTAAATATGTAGGTAGGGTACATGTATTTATATGTGTACTACATAGGATTATTTTCATTTGGGGATACAGTGATCATTTTCAACTTGCACATTTATGTAATTATTTGTTTCAAAAAATCCATAAAATTCTATGCAGTATATATGATATCTGATATTTTAATTTCTTGTGAGAAGAAGAAAATGAAGTTTTAAGTGAAACCTTAGGATATGACAACTGTGTATAAGATTGATAAATGAAGTATTGTTCCCAGGAGGATAGGACTAAGGTACAAGTTATCTGCAGGAACCTGAGAATTTCCTGGCAAGAAGAGTGAATACATATATCTGGTATGTTGCATATCCATGTTTATAATCATTGCAGGAAATATTTTAGGAATAAGCTAATTTTATTTTCTACAATTATATTTTAGATAAAGTAACTAATGATGTAGGAGGCCCTTGGAATAAGACGTTACCCTCTCTCTCACAAACAAGTATTTATTCTACTGAAATCATTAAAAAAGAATCAGAACACTGCTTGAGAAGTATATGGAACATCTGTATTGCCATGGTAAAAGTGAAAACATTAATGGCATATAGAATTAAACAACTTGATTAGGACGAAAACTAAAATAACAAGTATTTTAGGAATAAAGAGTTTACTCAAATAAGCATTAAAACAGTTCTTCTATCAATTTTCAACAAGGAAAAAAATGTAGCAGCTGTGTTTCCGATCAGTGCTGATCTTTGTTCATGCACATTTATGCTTCCCAAGCACTTAGGGAGGGTCCTTGAGGACTGCTGTGAAGTGGGATCCACTGCAAGAAGCAGAGTCAGGGTGGGTGGAGGCGGTTGGGTACTAGAAAGGTCAAGGACAGTATTCAGGGCTCCAGTGAACAAGTCATAAGTAGGTAGGAAGTTTGAGGTTACACGGGCCCAGTGGAGCTCGTGGTCTCAAAATCTCAACACTTTCCTTTTGTTCATTGTTTTCTTGGCACAAGCTTGCCCCTGCTCTATCTTGAATTCAATCTATTCATAAGACTACTGCCTTTAACATTGTCTTCTATTGTCAGTCCGCATGCCTGAGTCCACATATTTTGTCTTATGTGGAGCTAATCATGTGCTTCTAAAGATCCATGCAGACACAGGGCTACTTCTGTACCTCTGCGCAGCTTAGCTAGAGAGATTTTTTTTTTTTTATTATGTGGGGGGGTTACCTTATTAAGGAAGTTATTTTTATTTGTTTTGACTTCAGCTAAACAAAAGGGTCAATGATTTATATTTCAGCATGCCCGTACCTTTCCTTTATTCCCTGATTCCAGTGCAATCTGGAGTAGGGATCCAGTCCATCTTCCAAAAACACACCAATTAAGTCACCCTTAATTTAGATGTTGTAGCAGGTGAAATTTTTCAGATGAAAATAATTAACTGCCTAAAAATTCTTAATGAGAAATGGTACATTATGATGAATCCTAGGATATCAAAACTCATATACTTTAAACAAGAAAAGAGTTGGTAAATATCTTTTATTATGCTTGAGTTTAAACCAAAGCTTTCTAGACCTTCTGCGGTGTAATGATTAGACTTTCCTCTGCTGGAATATAACTAGTATTACCTCAGTGACTGAAATAGTTACATGTTTTCTTATTTACACATTACAATTATAAGCCATGATCTTTATTTACAGTTTAGCATGGGCAACTATCAATAATTCTCATTGATAGAAGGGATAAAATGAAGAAAACAAAACAAGATCTTTTATGATGTTCGAAAAGCATATAATATTACGCAGTTTTCCTTTTTCTTCTGAAAGCAGAGTATGGAACAACTCAAAACTCAAACTATCCTAAAGGCTTTTGTTTCAAAATGACATGCTTTTCTAAGTTGTTGAAAAGGAAAAAAAAAACAACAACAAAAAAAAAAAACCCAGGAACGTGTATATCATTAGCACAACTGCATTCCATTATTTTCTTTTGCAAAATAAATTACATAAATGGTGTTTGCATTGTTTGCTATACTTCACCCAGAGATTGGGATAATTAACTTTCAAGAACTGAGATGCTTTAAAACACATTTAATTTAGTAAAATTGGTAAGGAAGCCACTGCAATTGAAAAAAAAATAAACAAAAAAAGGACAAAAGTTTTCTACGTCTTACTGGGTAATTTGGAGTGAATTTAGACTATGGCATTTGAAGTACAAAGGTAACTAAAAATGCCATTAAATGAAATGTTCCAAGTCCAAGCAATTTCCTTCTTAACAGAAAGTAAAATGCAAACAGAGATTGCTACAACCCTGCTGTGTTTAATTTAAGTGTACATAAGCCTTTTACTCACAGTCATTTTATCTGGAGATAATCACGACCATCCACAGTGGTCAGGACTGTGAGGTGCAGGCCGTCCAAAGTTGCTCACTCTTTGATTCCGCCTTGCTTATGTCAGCCATGGTTCACATGATGCAAGTTCGGCTCATTCATCTTCTGACAGGGTGCAAATCTTCCATTTGTCTCTACAGATGTTTTTTTGGTGCCTATAACCCACTTCTAGCAACAGAGAATTCTGTGTATAGTGACATATGCTCCATGGCAGTCATGTGGAGGGAAAAAGACGCCATAGCCATCAGAAGGTAAATCTGTGACACATATATACACACTTGTCATCTGTGGGGCATTTGTACACGATCTATTTAGTGTAAGGCTGTAAGGGATAAAGGCTGCAAATATTACTTCAAACCTCACAGCATTCAAACAGAATGTTTTGGCTACATATAGACTCCCTTTTGGACAGTTACATAGCCTTCATAATATTTTCTTAGAAGTGTTGCAGCCAAAATCTCTAAAATTATCTTTTTGTGTTATTTATTTACTTTGTATACATGGTCTTGCTCTGTAGTTCAGGCTGAACTTGAACTACTAGGTAGCCCAGGTTGGCCTCGAACTCTTGGGGATGAGATACCTCACTAAAAAGGTTAATAAACAGGTGTGGTTCATGTGGCTTTCATTTGAATAATAATTTTCCAATATTTTAAAGAGTATTTTATAATTTCAAAAAAGAAATTATAGAAGAGTTTCAAAGATCAGAAGGTAACTTTTATGCAGTAGATATTAGTGATAACATTACATATTCAGTTTCTAGTTGCTAGAAATTTGCAGGAAAATGAGAACTTAAACAAAATATTAATTTTTAAAATTAAATGTTTTGAATGTATTGAACAGCTAAATGTATGAAAGCTTTATTATAGGTTAAATGCAAAATAAAGAAATGCAAAATTAAAAATATTTTGTTTTCTCAGGTTAGGACATGAAGAATTACAAAATTTTCAGACTATATAGAATTACTTTTTTTCCAAACTATGAACATCCACTGATATATATATTTTTCAACTTTTCAATGGAAAACTGCTTTAAAGATTTATGAATATCATTTTCTAACATGTGAAGAACTCATAGCATGTCATGACAAGCCAAGCAGTTGTTTATTTTTTTTCTTTTATCTTTTTTTCCCTTTTTTTTTTATGACTTAGCTAATGGCTGCTGAAATCATTCAGTATATTCCAGGCTCGACATAAAGATTTCTGGTAAGGTTTTGAGAAAGGGTATTGTCCTGTTATTCATCCCGGCCTTGAGCACACCGCATAGTCCAGCCACCACGATCCTCCCGCTGCAGCCTCCAGAGGGCTGGCGTCACAGGCATGCAGCACTGTCAGCCACGGGAAGTCCCCATGAAGCTTGGGTTAGTAAATGCCTTTTTTGGGTATCTGGGGACCTTTAAAAGTGCTTCGATTGCTACTGTGAGGTTGTGACCGCATCATTAAGAAGCTGATATGCAAATATGTGTTTTTAATATAATTTTTAGGTACTTAATTGTTTTCAAGTATGACAAACTGTTTTGCACAATTTTAATACTATGCACAATATTAAAGTCCTAGATGTAACTAAGATCCGTCATATAATCTTGAAGCTTTTGAGGTAATTCAGCTTGATACAGTGATCACATCTATGAAAACATTGCACTCAAACATTATCCTCACTGAGGATGTGTGACATGCGCAGGATCATGCGACCTTCTCTTCACAGAGTACAATGTGAGCAACATGCCCTAGCTTGTGACAGTTGCTAGGGTGACAAAGTTATGTTTAATTAATGTAAAAGTGGATAAAATAATGACCTCAGTGACTATGGGGGTAGAATTGGACACTGGATTATATCAGACTCACTACAGGAGTAGAGTTCAGGTATCACTGGAAATCAGGAAAATCCTGCCAGTAATGCCTCTGTATTTCTACCGTTCTGTGGCAGTATGCAAATTCAATCACCTTGAACATAATTCAAGCCACATGGTATTTTAGGTTGCTATATAAAGGATGTGGACCTATTAAATAGGTTGTCTTTGTCTGGGGACAAGATGTCAAGCTTAGTCAGCTCAGGGCAGTAGCAAAGGATTACAAATAGAAAAGGGGTTGACCCTCTGTCTGCTGTATTCAGCACCTGCTGAACACATTGCTTGTTCTGCATGGGGAGTTTCGTCAGTATCCAGACTAAACCCTGTACTCGGCAGCACTCACAGCTTCCCCAGCACTTGATGCTCAAGGAGAGACAGCCGGCACTCACAGTAGCCCTGCCTGCCAGGCTTTGTGCCAATCATTCATGGCGTTAATGAATGCTGGATGCATTATAAATTATATTTCTCATATGTTACACTTTACCCAATGTACATCAAAAGTGGTATATGTTTATTTGCATAAATTTACATTTTATTATCTGTTACATCACAGACATATTTTGTCTATGAGTCTTACATCATTTATTTTCCTTAATACACTGAAATCTACTGTTTGGCTTTTTTTTTTTTTTTTTTTGATGGAAATGAGGATTGAACTCATGCCCTTGTGCTTGCCAGGGAAGTGCTTATTCCACTGAGCCATCTCCTTGGCCCTGCAATCTACTGTTACACATAATAATTTTCATTATATTTTTATAATTAAATTCTTTTCATTCAAGTGAAATGGTCATAAAAGTTTCACTATAGTGGTATTGATAGCAATATATGAAAAAAATTGTGTCTTTTTATTCTTAACACTGTTGAGTATTGTTCTCAACCTTTTGTACATATTAATTATGATAAACTATAATATTTGGTTTTTCTAAATGTTGATTTTTAAGCAAAGAAAATTAAATACTTTTGCTTTTCCCATTGGCCATTTTTATGTATATGTGAATCACTTTGCACAGCCTTATTCCTTTTCTATTGTTGTATAGATTTCAAATTGTGCTACTTTGCATGTTGAGTATACAAACTGTACAACAAAGAGATGTCACAGATATTGACTCTTGGATATTCAACTCTTACAGATTTTTATTATATATATATCTATATATATATATCTACTATTTGTTTCATATGTTTATGTAATAGTGTGTGTGTATGTGGATAATGAATATGTATGTGCTTTAACATTTATACATTTTCAAATTATGTTTCTATGCCGATATGGTTTCAACCATTCTTATGAAATATGGACAGTTACCTGAAGTTAATGTAAACATTAGTTTTTATTTAAAATTTATATCACTTGCCAGTTTTCAATATATTTAACTTCTTAGCATCATGCAACTAAGGTATTTTATATATAATAAATATAAAAGGGCCGGCCAAATAACTCAGCAGATTAAGGCACCTATAAGCAGGTGCTGGGGCAAGGGGTTCAATCCATGGGCCTGCTCTGCCAGCCCTCTCCTCAAGGCCGGCTGAGATGGCAACAGAGACAGAGCTTGGTGGAACCTACCTATAATCTCAGCTCTTGGGAGACTGTGAGCAGGTGGATCACGAAGAGTCGTTTCTAGTAGTGAGACCCCGAACACTCTGTAGATCCTTCCATAAAATACAAAATAAATAAATAAACAAATATCAAGCAAGCAAATACTATAAGAAATGAATGGCCAGGTAAATTATAATTCATGACAAGAATCAGATAATCCTCATATTGGTCTTAGAACACAATATTTTAAAATAACTATTTGTCTATTAATTTTAATAGAAAATGGTTGTAAAATGGAGTATTTGTAAAAAACTGATTTTGAAAGTTACGTGTAGATAAACAATAACTTGAAGACATTTTAGTACAAAATAAAAATTTCAAAACCTCAGTGTTGACAAGAGTACATAAAGTGAATATAAAGGATACAGAGCAGAGAAAAATCATTTAAGTTAGAGTAATTTTAGTAAAAGGTAAAAGATTTATACAATCTGAGGAGAAACCAGAGTATAAGTTAGTGTAATTTTAATACAAAAACTAGAGAAAAAAGAAAGATGGCATAAACAATATTTGAAGAGAAAAATCATCAAGAATTCTCTAAAATGTTTATTAAAAATAATCTAAGTTTTGCAGAACTTGAATCTTGCTATTAATTTTTATTTTGGTTTGGATTTATCTCATTTTTCTTATTTAAATATGTTTATTCCTTGCACTTTTTGAAATATCAAATACAAAACTTGTCATGTCTAACTTTCCTTGAAAGTAATATATCTAATCAATAAATTTGTCAAATAAACATTTCTTTGATCCTTAGAAATTATCAGAGATATGAAACAATATGAATTTCAGTTTATTCAAGACAAATGACTGAAATCTCATCTTGACTGCTATTGCCAGGGGCCTATTTGCACCATTGGTATCACCCCTTCTTAGTTGTCCTGTATCCCCCAAAACCACTATCTCTCCAGTCATGGTAAAAACCAAAGGATCAGCTAACACTGCATAAGACAAACTGAGTTTAGTACACTTTCAGAGTATGTGTGAGTTATCAAGTTGCTTTCTATAAAAATCCCTGTTGAAAAATATTCATCTTTATTCGATTTGATTCGCTTGTTTCTAAGTTGATTGTAACAATAAAACCAAACCAAACCAACCATAATTGATTAAAATTACAATCCCCAACCCAAAAATATCAGGTACAGCAGTAAACCAAACAGGAAAATTTTAACCAAATGTATTTGTCTATTGACCAAAGCTTTAGATGGCAATGAAGCTAGCAAAGGGATGGCAGTAACTATATACTTCATATCATACTGAAACAACGTGGAGGCATTATTTTAAAAATCAAACAGCAGCACTAAAGGTCAACACCTACAACAAGCCCTACATAATAAAAACTAGCTGGGGTCTTGGAAACAGCTCAGTAGAATAAGCACTTGCCTGGCAAGCACAAGGGCCTGAGTTCATTCCTGGTTCCACCAAAAAAAAAAAAAATAAAACAAAAATTTAAAAAATAAAAACAAGCTGTAGTCTAGATTTGCACAGTTACAGTAGTTTAAATGCTCAGCTTTTCACAAAGAAAAATTATATGAAAAGAAACTGATTAGTATGACCTGTATTGGAAAAACAAATAAACTATAAAAAAAATTTAGATGATCAAAATGATGGATTTACTACACAAATAAATGGATATATTATCAAAAACCTGTCTAAGAATGGTTCAAAAGAAGAATTATACATTAAGTTAAATATATCACTGAACTTGTAGAAATTTGAAAAATGAAATGGAAAGTCTAAAGTTAAGCTTCCACAGAAGACGCCACAAGACAGATAAGTAATGGAAGTCTCACAACAAGAGCAAAAAAAGATAAAAGGAAAATCAGAAAAGGTAACAGCTCATAAATATCCAAGTTGGGTGAGAAATTGAAAATTATATAGTACAGAGACAAACATATACACAGAGACAGAGCACGCCAAAATCTACATCCACATGAATACAGAATCCTGAAGATACTAACAAAGGACAACTTCCCCATGTGAGAGGAACCTGAGAATCAAATCAATGACTTCTCGGCAGGGCCTCAGGCCAGGAGGCAGTGGGACGATATGATCAGATGGTGAAAGGAAAAGTCTTGCACTGGGAATCCTTTATCCAGTAAAATAACTCTGTCAAAATTAAAGAAATGTAGACATTATCAATTTAAATAAATCAGAGATTCTAGCTCTACCTCTCTCATATCTCGCTTTTACTGAATCTTAAAGGAAACATTTGGGTAGAAATAATAAAGAATACTAAATAAAAATGTGAATTTCTATGAGGAAATACGACCATTATGTAAAGGAAACTTTGATAATAGCTATAACAAACAGTATAAAAAATCTTTCTTTATGCTTATTATTGTTTCTTTTACTATTTAATTGAAAAGGCAATGGCACACATCAACATTTATAAAGTTATGGTTTAGGTTCATATTAAAAAGTTTTGATTTGAGTCATAATGGAAAAACCAAGGGAAGGGGAGAGTAGATTCCATCGAGGCATCATTTTTGTCTTTTTAGAAATTAATTAGCATTATTCTCAACTAAATTTTTCTAAGTTTCTTATTGGAAGGCCCAAACAAACTAGGAAGAAAAATCAAATTTAAAACAAAATGTTAGCAGGCCAGGGAGTAGGCTCAGTGACATAAACACCTGCCTGGCAAGTGCAAGGTTCTGAGTTCCATTCCCAGTGGAAAAAATATATATAATATAATCAGGAATCTAACTAATGTTAAAGTATTTGCCTAGCTTGCTCATTGCAATAGGTTTGGGGAAAATGAAACTAGAATAGTATATAAAAAGTAACTAATTAGGAGAAAAAGGGGTACGGAACAATGAAAGAATAGAAACAAATTTTAGACAATATAATAATGAAAGCTGGCAAATATAAATTATGTCTTACCATTGTTACATTAAATATATATGAATTGTCAAGTCAACATTTGATTGTGACAGAATGCAGTGAGACAGTATTATCTCACTCTGTGTCATCGAGGATAGCATCACACATTTTAGAATAAAATATAAAAGTAGTCCAGAGTAAATGGTGAGAAATAGATATGTGTTATAACAAAGAGAACCAGAGTTGGTATTGTAATAATATGCAAAACTGATGCTTAGAGATCAGACATTATTACATGAAATGAAAAATATTTTGGAAGAAGGAAGAGAACTCTCGGGATGGAATTTAATGCTTTTGGATTTAGTATAATAATCCTGCCCCTTTTTCTTGGAGACAGAATCTCACTAAAGCGCTTAATTGCCGAGGGCAGGCTTCCGCTCACGATCCTCCTTTCCAAGCCACCCGAATGATCGTGGTCTTCATCACACGTAGGTAAACAGCATTTGAAAAGAGGAAAAAATCCATAAATCAGGAAGATATTTCAAAGAGAGGAAACACAAATGGAAACAAAAGAGAAACAGTCAAACAATAGAAGATTTCAGTAACCTCGGTCATATTAAGAGAGATTGCAACATTATTTTTAAAAACTGTGTGGAGCCAAATCAAATAAACTCAACAAAGTTGACAAATTCCTAGAAAAACACATAGTACCTCAGATGATTCAGGGAAAAATACAAACATGAGTAGATATTTTAAACGGATTAAAATATTAAAGTATGTGTTATAATTTCCAGTGAGGAAATAGCCAGGAAATAGCTTTATTAGAGAATTTTATAGAAACTATAAAGAATAATTAGTGCTCCTTCATCAATTTTCTTCTAAGCACCAGATGTCAAAAGTCAGCTACTACTTTCTGTGAGATCAGATGATCCTGACATATAAAAAAATTATAGAAATTTTGGAGTATTTTTTCAGATCAGTGTGTAAAAGTCTGAGTGCACGGTGACAGAGTAGAGGGGAAAAAAGATGAAAAAAGAAAAAAAAAGTTTAGAGGCATTCCAGATGAGAAGGGGCCAGAGATGGAGGAAGCAAGGCAGAATTAGGGGAGTAGGAAGAAAAAAATAATGAAGATACGTTAGGTACACATACTACCAGAAATAAGTCATTGTGTACTGTGAACAAGTACTAGGGAAATTAAATAAAATAATACAGTCAGTACAACATAGTATTAGAAGGCAATATCACAGAATAGTGATATATACAGAAAAAGACACTGAAAATTTTTTCTATCAGCAAAGGGTAATAAAAGTTTAACGTGAAAAAAATAATACAATAAAAAGTAATAAAATAGAAGGCCAGCTGGGTAGCTCAGCCGACTAAAGTGCCTATTTATGCAGAGGGCATGACCAGGATTCAGTCGCAGGCTGTGCCATCCCTGCCCCCACAGTATGCTGAGAAGGTGGGTGAGATTGGGTATGGTGGCAATGTGCCTGTAATCCCAGCACTTGGGAGGCTGAAAACAGGAGAATCACTACAGGTCTGATCTATGCAGTGAAAATCTGTAGATCCTGTACTAAAATAAATAAATAAATAAAGTTCAACATGATAGATAGATAAAGGAAACTTCTAAGATTATTTTAAAAGTCACATTTAAAAAAAATCTAAAGCTTAGCTTTTTTTTTTTAACAATTTAATACTAAGGGGTTATACTCTCCTTTTCTGGTGAAGATGCTATCAGCGATGCATCAACAGTTATGCCAATTATTCACAAAGAACAAGCATTCATATTTGAAAGAAAGCAGTATACAAGTTTCTAGTTGCAGATGGTGCAATCTCGTATATGGACATGGTAGAATTCCATCTTCAGTTGTCTCAGGTGCAACTTATACAAAATCTTTGTTGTTCTAAAAAAATTATTGTTGTTCCATTAACTGAATACCACTCTGTAATTGAAAAAGAAAAGAGTTGCAGCTGTTTTACTGACATTCTGGATGCTTCTAGGTTAATAAAATTTTTTACTTAAAAAAGGAAAGAAAAGTCTAAGTATTCCACCCAAAGAAATATGAATACCAGTAAATGAGTTCAACAGATTTATTATACACATAATCAATATATTTAAATCATTTATATTATATACTAAAAATGAATATATCAAATGGAAATTCAGAAAATCGTTCAGTTTCACAATAACATGAAAAAGATTACTTAGGGATAAGTTCAAACAAAAAATTATAAAACATGTACTTGGAAACTACAAGTAATAGCTGAGATAAATCTAAGAATAGAAGGAAGGTCTATAGAACTGGATGCGTATAGCTCCTAATGCTTTGTTTCATATTTGTCTGTTCCCCCAAAACCTTCCACGTGCACAGGTAGGGCCTGTGAGAGCTGGCTGGCCATGCACTCACTATACCTAAATATGACATTGGCAGGTGATCTCTGAGCAAAGAAGATCAGTCACAGGGTGGTGTGGAAGGCTGTATCTCCCATCCAACCCCTCCTAATTTTTCCCTTCACTCTTCTTCCTGCCACCATGGTTGATTTGAGCAGTTTCCCTCTCTGGGGCCTTCTTAAATCACTGTCTAAAAAAATTCTAGGGCTGGGGAGATGGCTCAGTAGATTAAGCACTTGCCTGGCAAGTGCAAGGGCCTGAGTTCAATCCTTGGTTCCAGAAAAAAAATAATAAAATCACTGTCTCACTTGTGGATGAGTAGAAGAAACCTTTCCTCCTTTACATTGTAGGTGTCAGGTATTCTGATCCAGAAAAAAATAGCTAAGATTATGATGTCAAAGAAATGGGGCTGTTGCTGGGATATCATCTGACAATGTATTCTGGAAACTTATGGAACTGAATAAGGGAAGAAATGCGGAGGATTCCATGATGTCAGTTAGGGAAGCAGCAATAGAATGTTATAAACTGAGGTTGATGAGATTCCAGGATTGAAAGTTTGTTTTGTTTATTTCAGTCTTGCTTGTGACCCAGTAGTTTCTATCCCCATTTCTTCTTTTCGGAATGAAAATGTTCACACTGTGGTATTATTATATACCAATATTTAAGATTCTTTTTTTTTATATTTACAGGGTTCACAGTGAAAAGTTTGCTTTGAGTCCTGCATGGGTTTGAATTTTTCACCAATGCTGAAATTGTTGGAACTTTGGCAGATTTTAAAGTTGAACTACATATGTTAACATAAACAGATGCACATGAGTATTTTAGTGTCCAGGGTTAGATTATTACTGTCTGTATCTAGACAGCCTTGCAAAGCTCTCAGAACTCATAGGTAGGACTTTTGAGGAGTGACTGAACCATAGCTAAAAGTGACATTAGGGGGTAGGGCTGGTGAACTGAGGTGGGGCCCTGGAGAATGTCCTGGAAAAGGGGATCCCCTATCCCCAGCTCACTCTGCTCTCTGCCCTCCACATGGGGAGCTTTCCTCCATGGTCCCTTCCACAACCACTGTCCATTTTGGATCTTACCCACTATGCACCAAAAGCTCCCTAAACTGTGAGACAAAATGAACTTCTCCTTTAAATTGTGAGTATCAGGTATTATGTCCCTGAAACTGAAACACGAGTGGGATTGTTATGACAGAAATTATTTATAAAATGAATGAAATCCTTTTCAAAATCTGGATGTACTCTTTTGGAGAAATTGACAAGTTAATCTAAAAATCCATAGGGAAATGCATGAACACTAGAACAGCAACACAATGGTACAAGAAATGCTGAAAGACCCAGAGTTTAATATCTTAAGGCATATGCCAAAGCTGCATGATAAAGAGAATATATGTTAGTGTAAATATGCATGTGAAAACTCATGGAAGTGAGCAGACTGCAGGAGCAGCACTGAACCCTCAGGTTCACAGTCATGGTATCTTGAATAGGAATATAGGTTTGAAATAAATAGTGCAGCGAATTGATATGCTCAGCCAGGTGAAGAGGTGTTTACCATACACAATGTAACTTAAAACGTGTCATGCAGCAGTCTAACAGATAAATCAAATATGTGAGATGAAAGAATACAAATAAATTGTCATGACCTCACATGAGATGATATTTTCTTGGGAATGTTGCCAAAAGTGTGATAATTGCAAAACTGAATAAAGGTAGATTTAATAAAGTTAACTTTTGTCTTCCCAAGGAAAATATCAAAATAAAGTGGTGACTCTTACACGAATAATATTTGAATGCCATATGTTTGTTGGAAAAATTTTATTCAGAATATACAAATGTTTTATAAAGGTAAATAATAATAGTAACCAAACTTAAAAAGTACAATGACTTTTAATTGTCAATTTTCCACAGTATACATGAATGTCCCCAAAATAGGGTTATTAGTCAGATAATGTGCTTGTTATGATTCATTAAGGAATTACAAAAGAAAACTATGATGAGATGTTGTTATATGCTTATTAGAATGACTAAATTTTAAAAGACAGTCTATAATAAATATTAATGAGAATTTAAATTTTTAAAAATCTTCATTCACTACTGTTAAAATTGCAAACTCAGGCAGACACTTTGGAAAATATTGTTTCTATTCTTCAAAATGCTAAGCATAATAGATAATTCAAAATTGTACTTAAATACATATTTATACAAGAAATATCATCTGAAAACAAAAAAGAATATTCCCTGTGAATATACCTAATTCACATTTATTATTTTTTCGAACATTTATTATTTTTTTTTCTTGGCAGAACCAGGGATTGAACTCAGGCAGTTACACCTGCTAGGGAAGTGCTTATTCCACCGAGCCATCTCCCCAGCCCTACCCAATTCACTCAGCTCTATATTTTATATAGTAGATTTTACAGTGTGTAAAACATATCTCAATAAAGATGTTATAGAGAAGGACAGACTGATAGCTCAGCGGACTACAGCGCCTGTTTAAGCAGAGCATCTAGGCCAGGGTTCGATCCCTGGTGTGCCTGCAGGCCCTGTCTGCAGCACGTGCTGAGAAGGTGATTGAGACCGGGCTTGGTGCGTGCCTATGATTCTAGCACTGAAAACAGGAGAATCACTAAGAGTCTAATCTATGTACTGAGGCCCTGTAGAACCTGTCCTAAACACATACACACACACACACACACACACACACACACACACACACACAAATAATAATAATAATAATAAATAAAAGTTGCTGTAGAAAAATGTTAGAATGTTGTTTTATTTATCCTAATTTCATTTATTTTAATACAATAGTCATGACATTATAAATTCAGATTATTAAGGACTATTTTAAAAAGTTAAGTCCTTTTTAACTTATTCATTTAACATATTTGAGGTTGTTTTTGCATTTAATTTATTTTTAGCTAGATATGTAAGTTTCCTGAAACAGAAACTAAAGTAATGATTTTGTTAATGAGTCATAATCTGAATGTTACAGATATCTATAAGTGAAGGTTGGGAAAAGGGATGTAAAAGAATGAATAATACAATTTGAAATAATGGCATATTCTAATGCAAGTGGAGTTGGGACTTAGTCTATGGGAAAATTGCAAGTGAAGTTTGAGCTAGACAATATCAAGGCATTTTACCAATCATATTGGATTTTGTGTCAAAATTATGTGGAAAACATGAATTTAGGGCTGGAAGCAATATTAGTACATATGCTGAAGAAGGACAGAAACAAGAATATCCATAAGAAAATATAAACAAATTAATTAAAATATTGATGATGTGAGGAGATTCTCATTGCATTTTCAGAAATTATTCAATAGATTTGTTGCATCATTAGTAGTTAGAAGTTACTCATGACTGGAGAATTTACACTGTGGAAACTGGCACTCTATGCATCAAGTTTCTACTTTTTCTCCTAAAAGTCAGCTACTAAATCTTTACATTTAATAGCTTTCCCAATGAAGCATAAAAGTATTTCTGATTTATTGTCTTTAAAATTTTGCTCAAAATGTGAAAATCTATGGGCCGATTTAGATTTAAAACTGTTGACAGGATTGATACCAAAGAACTGTAGTTAATCAATAATACAAAAAGTTAAAATTAATTATGAGATATTAATGTTTCTCATTATATCTACTTGTGAGATTAAAAACATAAAATGAAATAAATGACTGGTTTTTATTCATGTTATTTAAAACTTCTTTCTTAATGTCTATTTCCATTTTTATAAAAGAAATCTAAATATTTTAATGTTAGTTATGCTGTTACTACGTGAGGTCTTATGGAGAATGAGTTACTAATTTTGACACCCAAATAGCAGTTATTGCAAATCTCCACAGTGAACCTGATAGGGATCGCCTCATTAGATGGTGCAAAATGTTTCAGTCATTTTCTCATTCAAAATGAAGTCACAGGGCATTTACCAGAGCGATCTTATCCATCCATTGATTTCTCGTCAACTGAAGGATTGACTTCAAGGCATCTTCAAGTTCTTCTGGGTTTTATTTGGATTATAAGATTGAAGGATTGTTTCTTTGTATTTGATGAAAGTAATTACAACCAATTCTTAATTCTTAAGGCACAGCCTTGCAAGAGTTCTCAAAGTTCACATGGAAATCACATGGAACAAATGTGCATTTTCTTTATCAGCTCTATATTCAATAATTTGGTCATCAATCCAATTCTGCTTTTCATATTGCATTTGAAAAGTATTTAAAACAATTTTAATTTTGCTTTATAATATATCATTTTTTACTTTATATGTTTGATACATTTCATTTTCAACATTTCAAGTGTGATGAAAATATCTTAATAAAAATGCCCTATGTAAAACATGTTGATTATACTTTTACCACTTGCCGGGGACAAATCGTGGAAAAATGATTTCCAAAAATTAAACTATAGGAGGAGAATAAGATTTGATAATTATGCAATTTCAAGAAGTGGCAACTTAAAATATTTTATACTTGAAAAAGCAATAAAGGAAGCAGAATAGTTGCCATGTATCAGAATTTTGAGGCATTCTTTTTTTTTTTAAAAAGGCTATATATGTGAAAACTCAATATATTTTTATTATCACGTTAAATCCAGTTGAAGGTGAGTACTTGTGATATTATCAAATTACTACAATTTGTGTATGCAGTTTTTCCTGGATAAACTTGAAATTTGAAGTTTTATTTATTTTTATGGAGGAGAAATATTTGTGAACAGACTATTGCTATACTTTAAAACTACTTTTCTGCAACATTATATGTGAAAATTCTTGATACTCTGCAGTCCTTTTTGAGCTTAAAGTGAATTCATTTTTAAGACTACTTGTTACAGCAAAACCTTGAATCATGGAGAAAAACTATGGTAATGAAATGTTGGTCAAATTTGAAAGTAGAATTTTTCATTGAGGAGAATATCATATCTCTTTTAGCATTGCTATTATACAAATGGATAAAATTGCCTCTCAGAGCTGGGTAGTAATCATTGATATCAGCGTCAGAGAGACAGAAACCTTTCTCAGGGCTAAAAGACAGCAGGAATAGTAGTAATGTCAGCTGGAACCTTGATCCACATCAAAGGCAATGAAGCCCCATGGCTGAAGAAATTACATGGATGCCATAGACCAATAATGTTAAATATTAAAAGGTTCTTTTCAAGATAAGGACAATTTGTAGTTATAAGCAGACAGACCCAGGTTAGCAAGTGCTGAGAAAAACTTGTCCCTTGAATGCAGATTTTTTAAAGCCTCTGAGGCTCCCAGGGACTAAAATGACTCCTCTGAGCCTCACTGATTAATGTCATATTTCTCACTATTGTCTTCCTGTGTGCATGCGTGTGCGTCCACATACTTTCTCAACAACTCATGTACATGTTTTAAACATTGCCTTCAACCCATTTTCTACATTACACATTGAAGAGCTTGCCGAGTTTTAATTAAAATAGAAATAGTGTATTTCAAATTTCATACTTAAGTTAATAATAAAATTTGAAGTCTCATTTACTTTATTAACAAAAAACATCACACTTAGCTATGAGTCTAAGCTTTTATTGTATCAACAGATGAAATGAGATAGAAGTTCAGGTTTGTTATACTTTCTTTAAAGATATCTCGCATGTAACTCTTCAGTCTAGCAATTGCTTCTTGCGTGTTTTCTAACAAAGGCTCATTACAATGAGTGAAACTAATATAAAACAGTTCCCTGGTTGAATTCTACTCTCAAAGGGATGTCTTATTTGTAATTTTTATTTTAGACTGTGATCAAGATGTTAAAAAAGGTAACATGTACAATGCTCTGCAAATGTTGATATTTGGTTTGTTAAAACATTTTTGTTCTTATGATTTTTGTTTATGGAATGAGAACATCATATACTTTGTCACTAATTAAATGACATTTTGAAAATTATTGTTTAGTAAATATTTGCTATTTCCAAATATTGGAGCAAGATGCTTCTTAGACTTCTTTAATGTAGTTTGATTTTGAAAGGAGATACTTTTTGGACATATGTATAAAACTTGGTGAGCTTCTCTCTTGTCCAATATGATCATTTGAGTGTAAGCAAAATAAGTCATTTGAATACAATTTTTTCTCATTTGTACTTAGAAATAAATTTATTTAAAAAGTATGTTTATTGTCTTTAATCTAGAATTTAAAAAAATGAATTAAAAATATCAACCAGAAGTTTTAGGTTCTAGATTACTTTGTAATTAATTACTTTTTTTTTATCAAACTAAATAATGATAACACTGAATCTTAAGTGTAAAAGACCCAAATTTATCTTTTTAATAGTTGAATAGTATTCCACTGTATAAAAATACATTTTCTTAATTATAAAATTATATCTAAAATATGTTTTTCTGTTCTGCTATCATTCAGTAATTTTTCCACAATTCATTATTTTATAGTACCTTATATTGAACATAAATTATACTTTTCCAAAATCAAATGAAAAAATATTGTTTAAAAGTAGTGACTCCATAACATACATATGAAGCAGTTTTATGAACTTATTTCTTAATTTAATCTTCCCTGAATATTGTATTCAATCTCATTAAAATTTAGACAAAATTTTGTATCTTTTTTTAGGATACCTTTTGATTAGAATTCACTTAAAAAATACCAAGAAAAGTTAAAGCATGACAAAAGTGGATATACTATGGTTAAAGTACTAACTACTGAGATTCTCAATTTAAGTATTTAAAATTTAAAATGTGGTTAGCTTTATTGTTACTTAGCAAGCTAGAAAAATAAGAGACAAAAAGTTTTCTAAAAACTTACGACAAAGTCATCTAATTATGGATCTGTAAATGACTGCATACTGTAAGGGTGTCATCTAAATTGCATTTGGAAAATAAGGCTATGTACATAAATTGTCTTCCACTTTTACTTTTGCTTATTGTTTGACTTTGGAATAAATATGCAAATTGAATGTGCAAATGGACTTTCAGAGTTAACTAATTCAGCCTACTGAGGGGAGTTATCTGGAGTAAAGTTAACTCCAGCTTTAAATACAGAACATAACACACCTAGCCGATCATCGTTCTATAGAAGACTTTATCCCAGGGTAGTAGGGACCACACGTGAAGTATAGCAAAAGTGCCATCTGGAAGTAATTTATTGTTATTGCCTCTTATCAGGATTGCTGAGGACATTTTTTTTTATCAAGTAACAGTGAATCATTGAACAGACTGATGTATGCTCATTAAACTATAAAAACTTGTTAAATTATCATCTTACCATGCAAACTAGAAGTCTCCAAGAAGTAAGTTAGATTACATGAGCCCGTGTTATGGACGTGACATATGAGAGAGAAATTGAGTGAAATCTGTCTGCCTTACACCAGGAAATTACATATTCTTCTTAAAATAAACACTTGAGAAAGCTGTTAATCATCCCTAGTGGAGAGGATTTACAGATTCAATATTAAAATGATGAGCTTCCCCCTAGTCTTAGAAGCACTGTAGTCAAATGAATCCATTTTCCTCTGAAACCATTTAGATAAAAATTACACTCACATTGAATATGAATGGCTTGAATGCTAAAATGTCACTTAAAAATATATTGTGCCCTATGTCTCCTATTAAATTTCAGTTAAGATTTCCTTAAGAAAGGAAGTCTTGGATGTCGGGGTAGTAGCTTTGCTGTCTTAGCACCTATCTGACAAGTACAAGAACCAGGTTTGATTCCCGGTGCTTCAAGCCATGCAAGCCCTGCACCAGGCTACCCACTGAAACCAGGCCTGGTGGCATCCACCTGTCGTCCCAGCACTGGCGAGGTTGAGACAGAAAGACCATGATGAGTCCAAGCTGTGTGGCAAGACCCTGTACCAAATCAATCAATCGGTCAATCTTACAAGGAAAAGATAGAAAGTCATCTAAAATGAAAACTCTCCTTTTAATGGCAAATCAACCTATAGTTTCTGTGTAAAGGAGAATAAGACCAAGTATAACAATGGGAGCAAGTATATAAATATGCTGAATTCACTTCATGTTTATGCATGTTATAAATACAAAGGAAACAACATTTTCATGTTAAAATTGTGTGAAACCTCTTATATTTTATAGTTAATTGAACTCACCTCTCACAGATAAAAATTTTAAAAATTTACCTGCAGTGTGATACTGTAGCTGGTAACTCCTATAAAACAATTTATAGAAATTATCTATTAGCACAGATATTATAGAACTTGATGATGAAGGATGTACGCATTGCAGGACAAATACATTTGTTTCCTAGGAAACAAACTAGTTTTATGCCACTGAGCAATTTTTAAACATTAAAATATGCTGTAATCAGGCCCCAGGAGAGCATATTAAAATTTTTAAAAAGAATAAATATTTGACATGCTTGCCATTTTCTAAACATACTTGTAGATAAAACCTGCTGTTAAGGGGCTGTGTTCTGAGGGTAGAAACAAATGATATGATAGGTGAGCCACAGGCACAGCTACCCCAGATGGCAAGAGAACTGCAGGCATCCTCTTGAGAAGCTGAAGTCATTCAGGACCATGAGGTGAAAATGACAATTTAAGTGAACCAAAGATAAAATAATGCTGGAACCGAGATTCAAATATAGGAATGAAAGAACACGGAGGGCCGGCAAGATAGCTCAGTAGACTAAATGCCTGCTTTGTCAAGTGCAGGGACCAGGGTTTGATCCCTGGTTCTGAATGTTGCACTGACCCCACCCGTGGGGCACACTGAGCCAGCGACAAAGTCCAGGCATGGTGGCGCACACCTGTAATCCTAGCACTGAGGAGACTCTAAACAGGAAGATCACCAAGAGTCTGAATTGTCCAGTGAGACCCTGTACCAAAAAAACACACACACACACACACAAAAGAAAGGACATGGATTCAAAATACAGCTCTCTTTAAATCAAGAATGAGAAATAAATTTCAAATAATAACTAATTTTCAGGAAGTAAACTTTCACATCACTACACTAAATAAACTGTTGTGCAGATCATGTTATCTAAAGCATGATCATGGCTGATTAAAGAGATACCAGTCCAAAAATATGTTACTTACACATATACTGTTGTGCCTAAAACCTTTCCTACTGTGTCATATGAATGCGACGCCTTCTATAGTTGTAGGACTCTCGTTGAAGCAGACATTTCTATGTGTCATTATACCATATTGCAATGCAGTAGACAGAAATTTGGATCTGGTTTTAGTTTTCTCATCTGTAAAATGAGGACTGTGGTACTTGATTCAGCACAGTTTTGAAGTACATATTAATGAAAAACCTAATATCTGAGATAAAAATGCCTTTTCTAGTGTAACTCCTCAATACAGAACAGTAACGCTATCTTTATATTGCAAAATAATCACACATTATTAAATAATTACACACAAGGAAGGAACTACTTGGAATATTGTCTTCATCCTAGAAAGTTTCTAGATAAGTAGGTCTAAAAATAAAACTCATACATATCTGCTATGTTATGAAAGTGATATATGAAATTCTGCTTAAATAAAAAGAGGAAAATATAAGAATTTCAGGGTTTTATGATGGATAGAAACTATCTTTGTAGAGAGTGTTTGATTAGAGACCTAAAAGGAATGGAGGAGAGACCGTGGCTGGCAGGAGATCCTGAAAAGATAGTGCAAAGCTTGTACCATCAAAGGTGTAGTGTGCTTGCTTGAGAGGGAAGCAGGAAGACCGAATTGCACTTATCAAGAGGATCATCATTAACCTAGAAAGAAATAAATTATGAATTACTTAGACACTACAGCACTTTAGGGCTTAGAGTCCATGCCCAGAGTTTTGCATGCTGGTCTGTCTGTGACAAGACATTATCAGAGGATTTTGCAGAAATAATGACAGAAACTGCTTTGCTTTGACTTGTGGGATGTTGGTCAAGAGAATTTAATTGGTAGATGGGGTGGTTGGGCCACATCAAGGATTTTACCACTAACTAGATTCAAACCTCTGGAAATGGTGTTATGGGCTAAAATAGAGACGTGAGTCCCTGCTGCTTCATGAGAATACTAGACTGTTCTGAGGAGCAGGCATTCAAAGGGAAGAAGGGAGCCGAAGTCCTGACACAACTTTTGTGAGCAGTAGCCATACGTTCAGAACACAGCCCCAGATGCAGCTGTACCGAAGCACAGACAGCATGGGCGCCATACTGGCAATGCTGTTTTTCTTTTTTCTCCAGCAGTCATGTGTGGCCACAAACACTAGTAGTCACACATGTCCCTCATTGAAGAAAAATAAATACATGGAGGTCAACTTTTGTCATTATTATCTCTTCAGCATACAGCTGGAGAACAGCATGGCGCATGTTAAGAAACAAAATATTTAAAATATGAAGCTAGAAGATGAATGGAGATTTATTTACATTTGTTAAATTGTTAGGCATTCTATTTTTTAGCACTTTTACTCTTTCAAGTTCTTTCATGTACAAGAGAAACTATTTGAAGCTGATCTAATTAAATATTTTTCACTGTCAAGGGTCTATGCATGAACCAGAAGTACATACTTATTTAATAGGAAATATGCAGGAATATATAATAACAGCCTTATAGAAGACTGGAAATATATGGAAATATATTAATCAGTGAAGTGTAAGAGATTTAAAACTCCAGCTGCAGGCTGAAGTTGGAGGAGCTTTTGACTCTTTTAATCATCTAGCCTGTAGCTTAAGACTTTTGTCAAAATCCTGTCTGAAGACCAAAGCCGGATACAATAGTGTGAAGAAAGATTAGTATGTATAAATAGGGTAAAAGTCCAACATGTTTTAGTCTTCATCATCTACAAAGGTAGTCAAGGGCTGGCAAGACAGCTCAGCAGTCTAAAGCACCTGGTTAAGCAAGCTTAGGCAAGGGTGTAGGGAATGCAGTTCGATCCCCAGCACCACATACCATGCCAGCCCCGCCCCTAGGGTATTTACCAGCAATAACTAATTAATTGATTTAAAATTAGTGTTTAGTAAATAAATAAATAAAATGGTAGTCACTAATGACAGGTGACTTTGTAATGGTGAGAATTATGATTTTCTGTAAATATCAAATGCACATTTGCTTTAGAAGATTACATGCAAGAGTACAACATTTTATAAAAATGTTATATTACTGTATATGGAATGATGGTCCTTCAAAAGTAGTTTTTTGTTTACACAAAATACAGTTTTAAATTCAACTCAACAATATCTGTTTACTTTTACTACAGCTACAAGAAAATTCCAAGTTACTTATTACCTAGCTGACAAGGCTTCCGTCCTGTTCCTGTTGGATGATACATTACAATTGTAATGTATAGTGCTGTACTTTGGCAAGATTCATAAAAATACATCAGGACATAAAAAAATGTAGTGGTTGAAATGTGAGAGATATTATTTTGGTTTTAAGTACGAGTCTACATTTGCTGTAAGTAGGTACAAAATCTCCCCAAAGCTCATGTGTTGAAGAAGTGGGAAGTGGCTGAGGCTTTAACAGGTGGGGCCCCGTGGAAAGGGATTCTGGGCCAAACTGTATTTCTGCTGGGTTCTGTCCTTACAGTCTTCCTGCTTCCACCACCCCTGCTTCCAGGGTGACCCGGGTGAGCAGCTCTCTCTGCCAACTCCTCTCTGATATGACTCTGTGACTCTACCAGCCTGGAAACGATGGAAGCACACAATGGAACCGAGCAACCACGGGCTTTGCGGCCACACCCTGTCTGCCCAAATAAAGCTTTTCCTTTAAGTGGTTGTATTGAGGATATTTTCAGAGCAATTAAAAGTTAATATGCTCTATCTAACCTACCCAACATTTATGTAATCATGGACATTTTATTTAACTTCTCACATTCTGGCATTTTTAATCTGTCAAAGAATAATAATACTAGAGGTTTAAAGTTAACACAAGGTTAACTCATGTAGTCCCTAATTCACAGTAAGCACGAGATAGGCAAATTTCCTTTTTTTTTTTTTTGGTATTTTTAGGAAAGGGTCTACAGGGTGTTCAGGGTCTCACTACTAAATCGGACTCTTAGTGATCCGCTTGTTTACAGCCTTGCAAGAGCTGGGATTACAGGTGTATGTCACTACACTCACACTCAATTGCCCTCTCAGCACACCCCAGGGGTGGGACTGGCACAACAGGTCAGGGAATTGAACACCTGGCCCCTGTGCCTGCTTGTAGGTGCTTTAATCAGCTGAGCTATTTGGTTGGCCCTTCCTTTTCTTTTATAACAAGTTACCATCGAACAACTTCATCCACCCTTCCTCTGAGAACTTTATTTATGCTGATTGGCATGTTTTTACTTTCAGCTTTTATGAATTCAGATGTAAAGGGAAAAATAACAATATTTTATTATTTTGATAATAAGAATATTTACAAAATTATTTTCTAGATTCTTTTCACTTTATCCAAATATTATATTTCAAATAGTTTAAAGTATTAAAAATAGAAAATATATCTCATAGGAATCATGACAATTTCTTTAGAATACAGATTTTTAAATGCAGTTAAAGTCTAGCAAATTATCTACTTAATAAGAATGACATATTCACCTCATTAAAATGGTGACCAATGTATTTAATCTTCAACTTTTTTCTAAACTGTAATACCTAATTTTAATTTCAGAAGGTTTTGTAGCATGGCAAGGTTTCACTGTTCTTAAGGAAATTTGTCTGTCTAAGAAGATATGCTTGTTTATGTTTTCTAGAAGTGAAAATATTTTGAGAATGAATATGCTTGAGAGTTCAGTACTAAAGGTCAACTTTTCTATCACTGGAATAAAATGGCTGACATCTGTAACTTAAAGGGAAAAAGGTCTATTTGGATTTGAAATTCTAGGGGTTTCAGCAGAAGGTCAAACAGCTCCAAGAGAGAAGCCACTTGGTGGAATGGCCTGGCTACAGGTAAGTGCTCCTCAGCCAGACAGGAAGGGGAGGTGAAGCAGTGAGTTGGAGAGGAGAGCCAGCTTTTCAAGGCTGGCCCATGCTGACCTGCTCTCTGGATGTTTTCTACTGAAATGCAACATTCTGTCCCTGTGTATCGAAATGCTCAGGTTTACCTCTTTTCTTTCTTGCCTTATTTTTATTTTACAATATTGCAAGAGGATACAATGCCGCTATGATGAAATGGAGTGAATGATGTATGGGCTGCAGCATAGCATTAACCCGCAAAGTGAAGAGCAGCTACTGAAATACAAACACTGTAGCACTGCAGATGTCAAGTGGATTCTCCCAGAAAGGTATTCAGTGATGGCGAGTAGATACAGACAATCTTTTTCATAGCTTATCTTATTACTCTAAAAGCTACTTCACCTTTATTACTTCATAGTGTTCTACTGTAAGGTAGCATTTTTACAAGTGAAGAATATCAGTGCTCAGTTTTTCAAGGTCTGTGTTGCCCTTAGATTTCCAAATGAGATGGGTTACTTAAGCTCTAAAGAGGAAGCAGTGTTTTGCTCTGAAGAGTCTCCTTTCTGAGTAACGACTGGGTGAATGAAGTAGAGCATTTGACCTTAGTACGAAGGTGTCCGTACTTGTTACATTTGTAATAACATGATTCAGGAATTCTACATTGTTTTCTTATGGCATGTTGTCTTACTATATAAATATGAAATTTATATGTCTAGAAAATATGCCAGACTGAAAAGCATAAGCTTGCATGGAGGGCATAAATAGACTTGCATTCCATAGGGATTTTCAAGTAGTTATATCTCAACATCATTTTAACAGCAAACTCTCTGGTGAAAGGATTTATAGTAAATTTCAGAATAGAAAGTGACTCTCTGGTCTCAAAGGGTATGGAATAAGAACAGCATGGGGAAATATTTGAAGTCAAATGAAAAAAAGGGAATAGTAATAGAACAGAATGTATCACTTTGAACTAAGTAAATCAGAAAAAAGGGAGAGAAAAGAGAGAAAATGGTGAGTATGAGCTATTTGGTGTTTTTCAAATATAAGTAACACAAAAGAGAGAATTCTCATGAAAAGCACAACTCATATGGGTTTACATGTTAGTTCATTTTTAGTTCGTTTGTCTTTTTTCCTAAATAAGATTAATTCTCTAAGTCTGCAAAGTACTTTCTTGTGCCTTTGGCTATTTTCCTAATTCAGAGTTATTTTAAGTGAGTATGCTGAGGTTTTAGAACAGTGTTTTAAGGTAAAAGTTCAACCGTACTCTCTCTAGGGAACACAGTGAGGGTAGTTCACTTAGTAATTCAAAATGAAAAAAAGAAAAAGAAAAACTCTTCTTTTGCTAATATTTTAGATTTGATTCCCTAATGTGATTTAACAATGCATCAGGATAAACAAATGCAGGGCTGCATTAATGTTAAAAACAAAACAAAACAAAACACTTTCCAAGTGCCTGAGAACCATGACGACAAAGAAATTTAAAAGAGCACAGAAAGCTTTTCAAGGGTTGAAGAGGTTTGTGAAAAAAGCTGTTTTTTCTTCAAGTGTCTTAATACTGCTTTCTTTCTCATTATTGTACTTAGAAATACAGAAAAAAATGAGTAAAATTCATTGTTTTCTAAAATATGAAATGAATATATTACCTGCTTGGCTGCCCAGTATAAGTCTAGGAATGAAATTAGTCTTTCTCCTAAGGATTAAAAAACAACACAATACCCTGGCTATTTAATTCTAATGTCTCTGAATTAGGATATTCACTTGTGTCTCTAATGCCTTTAATGATACCTAATTTAACTTTTTCAAATCAGCTTAATCAATCTTATTTAAAAGACAACAATAACAAAGTTTCTTCTAATGCAGTCATCAATGCTCAAATTTCAGATTATACTGTATCTGTTCCCTACTATAATTATTTCACTAGAGGATAGAAGCCTGAAACTGTGTTGTATTGTAAGAAGATAAGGAATAATGATATAACTGTTGGGGGAAAGTGGAAGTTGAGAAATTGCCCTCTGGGTAAAATGTAAGTGGAGAAATTGCATGATTTATTACCATGTATGTGGTATTAGCATGTATGTGCTTAGAACAAATTAAACTTCGGTTTTTGCTAATAAGTAAATCAACAAATGATAGCATCCAGAGAACAAGGATCTAAGAAAATCTACTGATGATTTTGTGGTTTCTACATTAGCCTTTTAAAGTTTAATGATGGTGTCACAGGAGGAGTATCATACTTCATGGTTTTAGAAATTCAATGCAACTTTAGAAATCCACAAGTTTCCTAAGTAACTTTTTCTGTCTGCAGACAAGTATTTCAAAATTATTTGTAGAAAAGCATTTTTAAGGTGTCTGCTGTATGATAGAATGCACATTTCTGTGGGACCCACAGTGCTCACCTACTCCAAAACATTTAAATAGGTATTGTTTGATTCAAATTAAAGTTTGTTCGGTGTTTTTGTTGTGAAATACTCCCGATATACTTTACAGTTATCTTCCTTTCAGTTTAAAATATCACTTCTCTGGAAAAAAAAAGTTTTCTACCTTTAAATCAAAACCTTGGGTTGCATTACAGGAAAAACAAATCTTGTAACAGGAAAAGTAAGGTTAAATAGCAAATAAATTAGATTCAGTCTTGAGATAACAGAAATGACTGCAATCAGAAGATATGTTTTATTATTACAGATGGAGATAATGGCGAGAAAAGTGTGGGAGAATGTGTAACGCTTATTTAAAGATGCATGTACCGATGTCTTACCTACATGGATGTCTTACCTACTATCACATATCTGTTTTAGAAAATGTCTTTCTATTTATTCACCCATTATAATGGAAAGAAAATATTATGTACACCAAGGAGAAGAAACAAGAACTCAACGTTTCAAACATGTAATATCTATAAGGCCAGATGCTGTGTAAAAAAGGATAATCAAATTAAAGATTATATACTTCTTGCCATCAAGATGTTCACAGACTCTTTCAAAGGAAAATATTTAAATTTTTTGGGAGAAGTTGAGGTTTGTTTAATATTGAATGATTTGTAGCAGATTTCTCAACTCAAGAAACACAAATAAATATAAGCATATTTGTTGTTTAGACTTTGAGAAATCAGATCTGTGATTTATGTCAGGATTAAGAATATTGGTGTTTTAAGAGAAGTTTGAGTCTCCAGAGGTGGCTGAGAGAGCCTGCCGGATGATGAACGGAAGAAAGCCGAGTGGCTGAGACTGATGTTCGTATCAATATAAATGCGTAAGCAGTTGCCTTTTTTAAACATCAGTACCAGACCTCTGAATTTGTATTTTTTTCTTGTTAACCATTTTTATTTGTTGGCTGGATGTATAAAGATGTTTAAAAACTTCAGTTGCTTTCTGGGGTAATTTGAATTACTTTTTTAATGACTGGGGTTCAATTGGACTGTTCTCATTGAGTTAACAATGTGCACAATATTTTTGTAGTTGTGGCATCTTGTTGACATCAAATATGACTTTGATAATAGATACCAGTTCCTGAAAAAAAGAAAAAAGAAAGAAAAATAGGTTAGACTAAGTTATGGAGTAGAAGAAATGAAAAAAAAAATGAGGATCATTGAAAAACAGATTCTAGATCAAGATTTTTAATGAAAGGGAGATCTGAATTTATGGCTTAATCTAATAAAGCTTCTTTAATGTTACAGACCACATTTTCTCATACACTAAACTACTGAAGAAATCATAGTTGATCAATTTTAATTCGTTTTCTAGTGCAGGGATTTCATTTGTTTAAAGTGTCATATAAAAGTAATCAACTGCGGAGCCAGGTCCCCGCGTGTGTGCACTGGCTCTGTGTCTGCCTTAGAGGGGAGTGGCGCGTGCGCATTCACGTGTGCCCGGAGAGGGTGTTGCAGTCTGGTTCCTGAGGAGGAAGAGGAAGGCAGTCCTGGAGTAGTTTCTTTATAGTAATTTCAACAGAAGAGTGAGAGATGGAAACTGGTGAAGAAAGAATTCATTACAGCCAGAGGTTGGGTTTCACTATACAATTCAGGCTGGGCTTGAACTCACTTTGTAGTCCAGGCTGGCCTCCAGCACCTGCCTCCACCTCCAGAGTGCCAGGATTACAAGCTCATCATTTCCAACCAATTCACCTAAACCTGTGTGTATTATCTGCAGGGGAAGACATTGGGAATCCAGTTTGCTTGTGGATCTTGATGAGTGTAAGAGATTTTCCAAAGTATATTGTTAGCCTGTTGAATGCTCAGTCCTGGTAACATTGGTAACATATGACTCTGTAATATAGCTCAGGTTTTTAATCTATTGCTGAGAACTGAGAGCACTCAAGTCCTGGTGTTGTCTCACCTTACTCAGAAATTACCTTCAAATTCAGCTGCAATTACCAGATTATTCCTTTAACAAACATTGTTTCTTGAATGATCTCACTGTATGATCTTTCTGACTGGGAATAGACTAGGTAAAATGTACTTATTTCAAGTCTTTCACTTTTCCTAGTATGTATGTATCCTTGGTGTATATATGTGTGTTTTAGTTTTAGTTTTGTTTTTAGAGACAGTCTGGCTGACCTTGAACTCACTGTGTAGTTTAGGCTAGCCTAAAACTTGCAGTGATATTTGTGCCTCAGTCTCTGATCTTCACCTTCTGGGTTAGAGGCATGTGTGACCACTTTAGGCTTTCTTTCTGCTAACTAGAAAAAAAATTATAGGTGCTCTAAATCATTGGTTTTGCTTATTTATAATGCATATTCCATGAGGACCAGGGAGATGGCTCAGCGGTACAAGCTCCTGCCTGGCAAATGCAAGATCCTGAGTTTGATCCCCAGTACTACTAGATAAATAAACAAACAAATATTTCATGAGCTGTAGCCTTCATTATGTGTTGGTGGATGAAAACACTTCTTCTATCTTTTTGAGATGCAGGTTTTGCTACGTAGGTCAGGCAAGCCCTGAACTCACTTTGTAGCTCAGGCTGGTTGAATTTGCAATAGTTCTTCTGCCTCAGACTCCTGAACATTGTGATTACAAGTGTGTGTTACCACATCCATCCATAACACTTCTTTTGAGACAGGGTCTGACTTTGTAATTCTGGGTAGCTTTGAACTCACTATGTAACCCAAGCTGATCTTGAGCTTCTGCAGATCCTCTTGCCTCAGCCTTCAAAGTGCTAGGACCACAAGTGAGCACCATCACACCCACTAACACTGTTCTGATTGTTGCAGTCTCCGACCTGATGATGTAGGGGAAAACTTTGTTTTCTGGTAATTTAAAATGCAGATGAAGAAGCTGATTATTTTCTTGCACAGTAAGATGTATTTTGGGCATCTAGCATGAGAACTGTAAGCTTTTACTTTTGTTTGGCTGAGTAGTAATCATTGGTGTACTTACTGTTAGTGCAGTACAGAATAACATAGTGTAAACTATAAGAGTTAGAATGTTTTTGTTTTGTTTTATATTTTGTTTTACTGAGACAGGGGGTTGTTATATAGCCCATGCTGGCCTCCAACTTGAAGCCATCACCCTGCCTCAATCTTCCAAGCACTAGGATTACAGATGTGCCATCATGCCTAGCTCAGGCTGATTGTTGTTGTTGTTTATGATTTATACTGAATGCTTCAAATAGTGACTGTATGTGTTAAAGTATTGGTTTTAGTTGATATGATTGAGAGCCCTAAATAAAAGCATACTTTTATTCAGTATCAAAAAAAAAAGAAGTAAAATGAACAACCAGTTAATGAATTTACTAATTATTGTCAGTTAAATAAAATTGCTATGGTTCTTAGAAATAAGGAATTTTAAATAAAGTATTGGGGAACTGCATGGATATTTATTTATTTATTTTCTATATTTAGTACAGGATCTCACTACACAGATCAGACTTGTAGTGATCCTACTGTTTTCAGCCTCCCAAGCACTGGGATTGCACCTGTACATCACAACATCTAGTCTTAGTCAATGACTCAGCTGCCCGAGGAGTGGGGTCCCACTGCAGGCCAGGGGTCGAACCCCAGTTCCTGATTCTGCCTAAGCAGGCACTTTAGTCTGCTGAGCTATCCGGCCAGCCCTACACAGTCTTCTTATTTTTTTAAATGCTATTTAAACATCATTGTATAAATGTTATTCTGTACTCACAGAATTAAGATAACTAATAGAGAACATTCACTAGAATTAAGGTTATCAGGTGAAACTCTGCATTTTTCTTACTAAATCTAGAATCAGTAAACAACTTCTTTCCTTGCTTTCACTCACTGAGGTATATAGTATACTATACTACCATACTTAAAAAACATTTATTATGTGATTGGAATCTAGTTCACTTTGATACACATTGAAGATGAGTTCAAAAATTTATGAATAATTCTGTAAAATTTAATGTCAGAGCTTTTCCCCTGGCTGTTCACTCATCTGTAGCACCTTAGTTCTCTGTCTAGCTTTCTGATGGTCCAACTGCCTTTCCTAATATGTTCTTCTGTAGCTCACCAAGCATTTAGGCCTGAGAGATAATGTGGAGAAGAGCAGAAACAAAAGCGAGAGACATCCAAGGCAGAGTGTGATTGGTTCACAATAAGTGAACTGCGACTTCCTTGATTAGAGAAAAAGATTGATCTTCTGAGCTGTGGCCATACCAAACCTCCATTGCTACTACTATTGTTGTCATTATAAGATAGATTGGGGCCAGGCAAAAGATAGAAAGAAAAAAAAATGCTAAAAGTAAGGAATAGAAAAAAATTAAAATAATGCAGAAAATAGAAAGAAGGTAGAGAAAAAGAGAGGAAGAAAGAACAGGTAAGAAGGGTGAAGCAAGGAAGGTAAAAAGGATTGAAGGAAAGAATAGTGGAGGATTTTAGTCCTGGTAAGAGTGTTGGGATTTCCTTTTCTTTTTCCTCAAAGCAGAACTGAAAGCTTTCTCTTGAAGTTGTCATTGTCCACACCTGGTGCTTTTGCTGTTGTTTATTTTTCACTGAGATGGGTTTAGAAGATACCAGGAGGAAAACAAAACAGTTAATTCAGTGTTTCCTTACTGGTATATGAATATATTCCTCCACATTAGCAAACTCTGTGTTGCTACAAAAGAATGGAATGATTAAATATGCATGAATCCATCAATGAAATACATCAGATAAGTAGAAGCCAGGGCAACAATAATGACTCAGACATGATCATCTCAATAGATGCAGAAAAAGCCTTTCACAAAATGGAAGATCCATTCATAATTTAAAAAAAAAAGAGCTAAGAACAAGTACAGG
Organism: Ctenomys sociabilis; assembly: GCA_004027165.1. Classification (NCBI taxonomy): domain Eukaryota; kingdom Metazoa; phylum Chordata; class Mammalia; order Rodentia; family Ctenomyidae; genus Ctenomys; species Ctenomys sociabilis. The sequence goes on along the minus strand of PVKA01000010.1, from coordinate 140,098 downwards.
AGGACTTTCTTGAATCAGGTAGTAGTCATTCATGACAAACCTACTCCCAACAATGTCTGAAATGCAGAACACCTTAAATCATTCCCTGTAAAACAAGGAACAAGACAAGGATATCCATTAATATATTTGTTCATCGACTACATTACTCAAAATACAAGCCTGAGCTAACAAATAAAAGGGGTACATGAACAAAATGAAGGAACCAAATAATCATTATTTGCTGACTCCATGATCTTCTGCTTAGAAGACTCAAAGATTTCTCGCAAAAGACTTCTAGAATTAACAGCTGTTATGGTATGTGGCTAGATGTCTTTCCAAGGCTTCACGTGATCAGAGGAATTTTCTAGAGGTGGCTGAATCTAGAGAGTATGATGTTGGGATTAAGGATATGTGATTATTCAGTCCACTGATTGGCTCACCATAGCTATTGCTAGTATTAAGGGTATAAGTGCTACACCAGTCCACAGTGAGTAGTCTGCATGCAATATAAGGGACAGTCTTGAGCCTTTCCTTGTTCTTGCTGTCTTCTGTTGCTATAAGAGTCTGCCTCTCTGCCATGTGCTATCCTGCCTTGGTGCCAGCCAAACATGGACCGAAACTTCTGCAAACTGTGAGCCCAACAATGCTTTCTCCCTTTAACTTTGGGTGTTGGATATTTTGTCTCAGCAACTAGAGAAGTAACTAAGACAACAACCAAATTCAGCAATGTAGTGAGACACAAATCAGCCCCGAATCATTAGCATTCTTATACACCAATCATGAACACACTTAGAATAAAATAAGAGAAAAAATATCATCACAGTGACATCAAGATAAGTTAAATATTGAAGAAGTAACTCCACCACGGATTTAAGCAGTACAAAAATCAATACAAGTCATTTACACTAATGAATGAATATACTCAGAATAAAATTAGAGAAAAAATATCATCCACAATGGCATCAAGAAAAATTACATATCTAGGAATTAGCCCCATTTAGGAGTTAACCCCTCAAAAAATCTACATTACTGTGCAAAGGAGATGGAAGAGGAAATCAGAAAATGCAAAGATAACCACTATTATTTGCCCATATAGGCATAATCAATCTTGACCGAATTTCCATAGTCTGAAAATTGATATATAGATTTAATGGAATCTATCAAAATGTCAATAGCATTGTCACAAAACTAGAGAAAACTATCTTAAAATTCATGTGTTAACAAAAAAAGACCTAGAATAGCAGAAGCAGTCCTGGAAAACAAAAGCAAAGCTAGAAGAATAACAATCTCCAGTTGCAAGTTATGTTACAAAGCTACAGTAATTGTGTTTTTTTTTTTTAATCTGAGCATAGTACTAGCAAAGAAAAAAGAAAACAAATGAAAAACAGACATACAGATCCATGCAGAAACCACTCCAGTACTAGTCCTCTCTCTGATCTCTGACAAGAGAGCCTAAAACATATGTGACAGGAAATACAGCCTGTGAGTGAACAGTGCTGGGTAAACTGGTTATCTACATAGAGAAGACTGAATTTAGACCCATGTCTTTTATGACTCATTAAACTAAAACTAAAATAATCAAAAATCTAAATCTTAAAACGTAAGCACCGTGTCTGCTGGAATGTCAAATGGGCCAAACTCTTGAAGACATAGACGTTAGCAAAGACTTTCTGCTGATGACCTCAATTGCACAACAAATAATATCAAGAACAAATAGAATCATACCAAATTTTAAAGCTTCTGCACAGTAAAAGGAACAACTAACATAATGAAAAAAAAACTATAGAACAGCAATACAGTTTTTTACAGTTACACAATTCACAGAGAACTAATGTCTATAAAACTAAGTCAAAAATATTACACCCCCACAAAAAAAGTGCAGTAAGAACATAGGAACCTGAAATGATTCCACACTTTTCTCAGAAGTTCAAATGTCCAAAAAAACCCCTCTATTTTTGGCCATTAGAACAATGAAAATTAAAACAGCATGGATATTTCATTATACTCCATTATACTTCATCAAAAATTCAAATACTAACAAGTTCTGATGATGATACATGGAAAAGGAGCTGTTGTACTGAGGGTATGGGAATGCAATCTGATAGAACCACTGTGGAAAGAAGGATAGATATTTTTCATAAAACTAAGAATGGATATTTCATTTGACCCAAGTCTTCCCTTCTAGGTATCTTCTACAAACAACTAAAGACATTATATTACAATGATAAACTCAGGCCCTTGGTTATAGGAACAAAACTCATAATAGCTAAATCTTTGAAGTAATATAAACGTCCATCAACAGATGCCTGGATAAAAACAATGTCATACGTATACACATTCTGTTCCCTAAAGAAGGACAAGTTTGCAGCATTTGTTCAAAATGGGTGCACCTTGAAATCACAATATTAAATGAAACCATAATATCTTGTGAAGTAAATAAGAAACACAAGGTTAAATATCGTGGAGTTTGTCTTATGTGAGAAACCCAAAATACAAATAAAGAGCAAAACTAAGAGTTAACAGATAATCAGGAGATACCTCTTTTGCAAATGGGAAGGGAGCAAAAAACTGGAGTGCTGGGGAGAGAAAGCAGGGGAAGGTAAATAAACATGGGCAACATGTACTAACAAAATTAAAAATTGGAGAAATAAATATGAGAGGCTAGTTTCTTTAGAAAGAAAATAGACTTCATAGTTAAGAAGTTTAGAGGCTGAAACCCTAAGCCTAAGGGGAAGCCTGATTTCTTGGCTTCTTGGTCACATCAAAACATGGTTTAGGAATGTCAGAGAGCTGGCTGCACGCAGAAGAGACCACGGTCATGGCGCAGGCTCATTTCATAACAAGGTACTCTTGCAAGCAGCAGCTCACTCTGTGCAACCAACATTAATCCTTTCTGAGGGCCAAAATCCCCATGACCTAAATACCTTGAGGTGGGCCTCATCTTTTTAAAGGTTTAATCACTCTGCAACACTGCCACACTAGGGATATGTTTCCTGCCCATGGACCTTTGAGGTCACACTTGAAACCACATCCAAACAATTACATCCCCCACTCTGTCTAATGCTAGTTCATTTACAGATAATCAAACCGCTATTCAAAGCTATGTACAAGTTTTATAATTGTATGGGATTTGATGGACGGTGTTTATTCAACACTACCTGGAATAAGAACTGCCAGAGACTCTTTGTTCAATGCAGTAATATGACTGCATAAGTTTTAAATGTTTACTGAAGTCAGCAGAATTTTTTGTTAACGAATGTTAACTTCTCAGTCACATGGCCTTAATTCAAATGCTAACTCTTCGGCTTACAAACTGTGTACCATATTTTAAAGAGAATAATGATAATAAATAGTACCTTCCTTCCAATGAGTTATTTAATTAACCTAAGCTCATGCTTCTAAAAGCAGTTGACACTCAGGGAGCAAACTCACATTAGTTTTGCTGTCATAGCTTTAAGTAAGACCACACTTTCTTTATATCTTGATTACACAATTCCCAAAGTGCCTCCCACTGAATTCGAGAAGTGATGTTGTGGGGCTCTCAAAAGAGAGCCGTGCCCCTGGAAAGGCCTGGTTTTGCAGCGTGTGTGCCTCGAAGGCTGAGTTCATAAGACTTCCTGTCATTGTCCTGTTGTAAAAATCTCTGAAGTACATTTCCTGTAAAACATGTTCCTATTTTCAAAGTGGATATAAAATAAATTTAGATAATGGGACTCTAGTAAATATGATTTTAACTAAAAAATTAAAACTGAATTCGTAGGCTATATCTGTAATCAATTTGTTTAACTAAGACTTTATCATATGCAGATTATCACTTTCTAATTTGGGTCAACAAGGTCCCTTCTACCTTACTTGTGTCTTCAGTGCAACATCTAAGGTTTTTCTGAAAAGATGCACGGCTCATGACTGCTCTTACCATGGTAGCAATTAAATCACATAATCAGAAAGCTAATTTCATGGCACTTTCAGAGGGTTATCAAGTGCATACATGTCAGAGAAAGTTGAAAACTGGGAAAAAGAAATTTACTGATAGCCATGTGTCAGGCAGGATTTAAAGAGAAAGTTGCAACCAAGCTTCCCCGGATGGAGATGAGAATCATAAGGTTGATGAGATAGGTGGTTCTGAGAGCAGATTATCTCTCATGCTCCTTGGCCACTAAGAATATGTGTAAGAGGCCATGTAGGAGCTATGATTTAGAGAATTATTACAGGTTGTTTCCTAGAAATATTGAAAAAGTCAGGCTAGAAAATCAAAATGAAACACAATTTTTTAATGCAGCTTAGATAAAATAACATAATTAATTGTATTTGAAAGATAATATAAATCATGTTCAACCTAGAGCAAACATTATAGTGGTCTTAGTGAAGTTTGGGGACTCCAATTAAAAATCATAATCAGACATGTGCATATATGCACACATATATACATAGTTACAGATGAATCTGTGTGTGCCCCGGCATGTATATGCATATGCATACTTATATAATATATTCAATATATATGAAAAACATTGTCAGTTACATTTATTCTTTTTAGTTTTGAATTGCTTTACTTTTTAATAAAACAAAGAAGATCAAAATATCTATATTTATTTACTCTTTTAAAACTAAATGAATTTCAGTATGTGATTGCACAGGTCTATAATTCAAGTGTAAGTCACAGAATTTTGGGAAGCTGAAGTAAGAGGATTACTCGTTCAAGCACCAGTTGGACAACTTAGCAACTTAACAAGAACTTATTGCACAATAAAAAGTAATAATTTTAAAGGATTTTTAGATACAACTCTGTGTGAAGACTCTGGGTACAATTCTCAATATCATAACACACAAACACAATAAAACAAATAAGAAATAAAGACATTAATGCACCAGGCAATAGTTGAGTAAGGCATTTCTAATGAAAAATTTCATTATGATTCAATATATCTCCAATCGCGTGTTACCAAGAACTACTATGTATAAATACTCTCAATGGGGATATGAGTGGTTGGCAATTATTAAAATGTATAAAGTGTGATAAATGCAATATGTTAAGGTTTCAATTTAAAATAAAACAACAACACAAAACATTTGGATATAAATGTTAGCAAATGGGACCAATATAGGATTAAGCAGAATGGAAATTTTTATTCTTATGGACCACAATACTTGAGCCAGAGCTGGGTTTTTGGAAAAACAGACAGAATCAGAGCTCTGTGATACTAAGACAATATTATTTCTATTCTCAAGTTTTGCCTGAAAGTCTCAGGCTTCAGGTGGGAGTATTATTTATCACAAAAAGAGTCTCAGTGGCACTCTTTAGGGTTGCCTGTGAATTGGAACAATGGTATGAACTTCTTTCTAGGAGTTGATGTTGCTTTGAAAGTCTTTGTCCTCAGTGAATACCCTATTGCCTGGGACTGGAGTGGGCAACAAAGGCTTTCACTATTCCTGCATAAGGTAGAAGGAAAATGTTGATGGTAATCCTAGCATCTGTTTTCTTCCAGGGAGAAAGATAACACTTATATCCCAGACCTCTCAATAAATTTCCCATTGTCTATTAATCTGTCTGACACAGAATTCCTATACCTCTGAAGCAGAAATGGCTAGGACAATACTCTTCACACATTAATTTAAGCCAGTTAGGATTAATTATAGCCCTGTCATAGGAGCAAAGAGTAGTCAAGAAACAACCTCTAAAATGAAATTTATCATTTTAGCATGAAAATTCTGGAAGGATGCTGTTAAAAATATTTGATATAAAGATGAAAATATGGATTATTATAGTTCCAGATAACTAGTTACAACACTGTGCCTTAAGGGCTTCATATTTTTTTTTTTCTTTTGGTGGAACCATGGATGGAACTCAGGCCCTTGCACTTGGCAGGAAAGCACTTATTCTACTGATCCAACTCCTTTACCGTTGCATAAAATTTAAAGCTCTTGCTTTATAACCTTTTTACTTAACATGAAATGTATTATGGGACGACATGTTTGAAACACACTTTGACAAAGGAACCAAGACACTTTTTAAAGTTTTTAATAGTAGGAGAAAATTTCATACCATGTCTCATAAGTAGATTATCAGTCAAAGAAACAGTATAAATCATAAAACAAAAATTAAAATTAAACAATAAGTTGAAAATTAAGTTAAACTTTTCAAAATAATATTCAAATGTTAAAAATTAAAGGCCTGATGTGCCGTCTCCACCCCTGGAACTCACTAAAATGGCAATGGGGACTGGGTGTGGTGATGTACACTTGTAATTCCAGCTCTTGGGAGGCTATAAACAGGTGGATCACTATGAATCTGATCTAGAAGTGAGACCCTGAACATTCTGCAGACCCTTCCCTAAAATACAAAAAAAAGAAAAAAAAAATTGTGAGTCCAACTAAGAGGACAGAATGTAGTGTGTCATATGTACAAATCTGTGATCAATTCAGAGTACTCACAAAATATTTGATTAGGTTAGTATATACAAAAATATCAACTAAGAAAAAGTTTTATGATAGTAGAGAATTACTAAGAATAAAACATAACAAAAATACTGTAATGGTAAATATATGACCAACACTTCTAACAGTCCGGTGATAGGATAGCACACAAAGTTCCAGTAATGAGGACAGATTTTTTGTTGTTGTTTTTTCAGTCCTTTGAATAAATAAGTCTAGTTTCTTTCAGGGTTTTCTTTTTTCTTCTTCTTTTTTTTTTGTGGTAGCAGAAATTGAACTCAGGACTCGATGCTTTCCATGGAATTGCTTATTCTGTTGAGCTATCTTCCCAGGTCCCATAAGTTGAGATGGATTTTTTTTGGTGGAGGCCTGGCTCATGCTGCCTTATGGGTAGGTCTGGTAATCCATGTGGGTCTGACAATCAAACCACTAGTTTCTTACCCACTGGCTCTTTGTTTTCTAATGTAGAATAAGATGCTATTTAATTATGTTCTTCCATGGCTAATTTTTTTCTATGTATATGCTTTAATGATTTTTTTCTTCACAATTAATTTTGCCCAATTTCATTTTTGTACATCTTAGTATAATTTTATTCATATTTCTTGTGCAAAAGGTTCATTTTTCTTGGAAATGTGGTGCTATAATTTTAACTAAATTCAGAAATTTTCAATCTTTAAAATTTATTGCCTGCCCCCTTCTACTTTGAGAATTCTAATTAAATGAATATAAGTTTCTTGATTTTGGCATAGAGAGAATAATTATATGCCTGATCTGTAAACTCTCCTTCATGTTTACTTTAGGCAATTTTTATTGTTTTATTCATCCAAGTTTGTAAATAATTTTTTACAATGTGCAATGTATTATTAATCTCATGTTATGTGTTCATTTCAGAAATATTTTTCTAAAATTCACTCTGTCTACATCTTATATATTTTACATTTCAATATTTGGCTACAATTTTTAATTTGCTTTATAATTATTATTATTTTCAATAAAGTTAACAAGTTAAAAAATAAAAAAAGTCTCTCCCCCAAAAAAATTTTAAAAAAGGAAAAGAGACAAAACAATATACACCTTAGAGATCATGTGCCTGTTCCTACATCCAACATGGTAAACAGCACCAAACAGGAAATTTGCAGTGAGAACCATGTTTTAATCTGTGTCTGAATAAATACATGAGTTTCTCCCTATTGTTTATTTGTCTTCATGGGTTGGATCAGCAGCCATAAAACACAATTAAGTGACCCTGAGAAGTAGCTATGCAACTGACAGGACAACAAAGACATCTGTTGTGAATGTATAATCTGTGTTTTGTTTTCTTTAAAAAAAAAAAAGAACTTGTCTAAGCAAATAATTTAATTTGGAGCAAATTTAGATTTAATGCTACAAAATATAGTATGCACTATTTAATTGTAATTTGCTATCGCTCATCAATTCTGAATTCTATATTCCATAATAGTGATTTGTCTAAATTGTAAAATAATATAACAAAGATACAATTTCATCTTCACCCGGTTTAAATTACAGGAGTATACTCCTTCTTTAAAAAATAATGTGCAATTCCTGGAGAGTTCAGTCAGAATTGAAAGCTTTGTTGTTCAGGTTACTAAGTTCCTGAGAATTCAGTGGAACTGTGGAATAACACTCTTCACACTATCTTTACCTGTTCTCTTTTTTGTGAGAGACATTAAGGAATTTGTCTTCACAACATCCACAGTATTTCTTCTGAACGTTTTTCATACCTAGAGCTAAATTCAAAAAAAATATTGAATACAGCGAACAGCTAACTAACTAAAGCTGAGGACCATACGAAAATTTTCATAGTTTGACTTAAGTGTTTGCCCTGATTTGTCAAATGTCACGAACACATTCAAGAGAAATTGTAGGAGTATAGAAATATGAGTTCCCCTATGGCACACAAAACATTATCAGCTTCCCAGACTGGTAAAAAAATTCACATGTCAGCTATTGAATACATAAATAGTACACGACAACTTTAAAGATAGTGACAGGCCTAGGTTAGAGAATAATTACTCTTTGTGGTTCTGTCACACAAGCACTTTGTCAACTACACTGAAGTTTTTTCAAGTCAATAGAATTATGACCAAAGTTCATATGTGCAGGAAAGTGACACATGGTTTCTAACACATGCACCTGGATTTAGGTGCCTGGGTGCCTGCATATTTACTCCTAGGTGAATGTACCAACCATTCTCTTTAAGAGTAAGATGCCAGATATGCAGGTTAGAAATATCATAACAATTTTTCTGAACCCGGTTTAGCTTTAACATATACAAAAGCATCCTGGGAACTATAAGAAAAGAACCCTAGACTGTAATCTTTGACAAGTGTCAACTCCTAATCTTTATTCAGCCCATTTAAGTACATTATAGACATTTTACTTATCTAAATGTGAACCTTCCTGTCATTTTGTTAGTGGTTTTGGTAGTGGTGATTCCAAGGTGTGTGTAGTAGTGTATAACTCTGTGTGTGTATGTGTGTGTGTGTGTGTGTTCTTAGGATTATGTGAAATAACAGAAAATAGATGAAATCAGGTCAACCTGATTAGTATAGATCTCATATGACTGAGATAAGTGAAAATATCCCGATTTATTCCTGCATTAATCAGATTCAGTATTCTGTGTACCAAATCCCTCAGTTTGTATTTTTTCATTGATCTGCTATTAATTCTATTTTAGTAGTATTACCCCTGAGTGTATTTTTTTGAAAGAGATTTGTTTTTCTGGGATTTCAAATGAACATTTGTTCTTAAAAGGATTTTATTCTAAATTTATGAAACATTTATGCAATAAATCACCAATGCATTTAAAATTACATCATCCGGTTATATTTATGTTCATCAGTATAATGTGATTTTTTCACTTCACATAGGCTGTTCTGCTGTCAACCTCAACCTTTCCAAGCGACATTTTCATTAAGAATCTTATCATTTTATAATTATTACTTTTCAGGACTCCCAGGGAGAAGACAAAAGCTTCCTCTTTGTATTTCCATTGTTATGCTTCTTTGAAGAACAAATTAAATTTCAACCACAGCCAAGATAAACATTTAGATGGAAAAATAAATCTAGAATTATGTGGAAAAAAAACATGTAGCAAAACTTGACTCTGGATATCATAAGTTCAGGTGTATTTAAGATAACTTACTGCCGTGTTTTCTTTCCTTTGTGCTAGGCAGTGGGGCCATATGCTCCCTTTGTAGTGGAAAAGGGAGGAAAGAGCTAAGGTCTGACAAACATTGCTAGAAAATGAGCTGAGGAAACCAGCATTCTATCCTGCTCTGTGAACAAAGACACAAAACTAGAGTTACTTTCCCAACTTACTGCCTATTACTTTCTTATATGTACTTTAAAAAATAAAGAAATAATTAATTGCTACATGATCATATAGTGGAGAAATCTATAGTCTGAATCTCTATCATTGAGTGCATTTTATACAAGATTCAAAAATTAACAAGCCACTTGATCATTTACCTGCACTTCTCCCAACTCTCTTAAACCTGTGGAAGAAAGACTGATGATTCATTTGCTACACTCAGCTAAGTGATTCTGGTCCCTGAAAAGTAGTAAAGTTGTGCACCAGCTTCCATAAAAATGGCCCACTGTGCTCAATTGCATCTGTCTCTGCAAGCTATGAAATTATAGAATCCTTTCCCAACTTCTTCATTAGGTTGCTAAAGTAAACTATGGATTATTTATGTCTGGCTTCATTTGACGTTTCCATTCATGTCTTCTGTCTTTGCTCTGTCTTCTGCATTCTTCTCACTTTTCATCTTGCTGATTGTAAGCACAAGTTAAGCCTAGATTGCTTATCAGTTAAAGATGAAAGAAAAAAAGCTGAATGTAAGCAAACTTACTACATTTTTACACTAAAAATAATAGAAAATCATTATTGTGAGGGTACATTTTCTCATATACTTAAAGCATTCCAAAGGGAATCAATAAGTGCATTGCCAAGAAATTCTGAAACAAGTTTTTAGCAAAATATTACTTAAAGGGGCCTCCTTGTACCCTTTCTTGAGCTTTACCTTAATGTTTAATATGGTGTTGCTTTTGTTTGTAAGTTTGTTCTTTGATTTACTAGACATTAATATTTCATTAGCTTTTGAACTTTTATTGTTTCTTCAAAGTATTTTTTTCTTTTGTAGGTGTCTTTTTGCTCTTGCTTTAGTTTGTTCTAATCCCTGAAAAGAACAAAACTTCTTTTCAGGTGGGCTGTCAATATTTTCTCCATTTATTCCCCTTTTTCCTTTCTAATTATCTTTCCATAACACTTTAGATAACCAAATATCAACATGTTAAATGGATACATTTTTATACATATCTAAAAAGCTGAAGCGTCAGTGCTACCCCTAAATCCTTAGGTTAATAAAATATTCTGGGATTTCTGCTGTTAATATTAGTAAAAGAAATCATAGAGACAGCACATGTTGATATTGGATGCTACAACTGAAGTTTATTGATGCAAGAGTTATTGTAATGTTCAATATATATGAACCTATTGTGGTCAGTAGAACACAAGAGCCCAGGAAAGAATTCACATTTAAAAAATAAAAATATAATTTACTTTCATATGTTAAACAACTTTTATCTTTATATCAAGAAAATTGGCAGTGCATTTTTTATAGTTATGGAAAATCTATAGCTAAAAGAGGAAAATGAGTTTTTAAGAGCATAGGGCAGAACTTTCAGTTGGACTTGCGCTTCAGAAGTCCTGACATCAAGCTCTTGACTTCAACCTTTATTTTCATTCCTTTGGGCATATAAGCCTAGGAGTTCCAAACAGTTAAGTGAAGAAATAGTACATCTTGAGGTCAGGCAGAATTAGGGTAATATTCCATTTCTCCCACTTTGTAGTAGGGTAGAATTCATTAGGCAAATTATACAATACTTCTAGCATATTAATTTTCTCATCTGCAAATAAAAAAACATAGAACTTGTCTCAATAAGCAATTACATATAAATAAAATAAAAGAGATCTATCTGACCTGCAGTGAGGGTTCATTAAATGTTGGCTTTAAGGAAGCTATTTTCACTATATTATTGTGTCATTTCACAAGTTACCGTGTTTGTATTGGTGTATATGAGTTACATAAACATAACAACATTCAATGAATTTTAGTTTGCAGAAAAATATTAACTTTATGTAATGAAAAATGGTGGACATTTCATTGAAGCCAAGCGAACTCAACTATAGAATTTACTCCTCCATTGCGCCCAGCCCCAGAGACAGGCTAGAGACAGCAAAACCCACGCCAGCAGCCTACTCGATCATGCCCACACCGCCCAGCCAGAAACCGGCCTGAGACAGTGGCTGACTCCAGCGGCCTCCTGGATCCCGCCCCAAGCTCTCCCAGGGAGAGCAAATTTGCAGGACTCAGCAGGCTTCCCAGATCAGTGAGAGTGTGGTGAGTCTGAGGGAGAGCCATTGGCTTCTTCCCATGCACACTACCCGGATTCCTGCCCGCAAGTCTTCCAAGCCAGTGACTGGCCTGAAACCTCAGGACCCACTCACCAACACCTCCCCGGATGCCCTGCCCTAAAGCCCGCTGAACGAGTGGGAATTTGCCCAATTCTCTGGGCATCAAAGTTCAGTGAGTGTAGAACTCCAGGCCCACCATGCCTGAGAAACATTTCAAAGGGATTCACTGCCCCTGCAAACCCAGTGGCCAGGAGAGAGCTCCAGGCACGCTCTGACAGAGAAACATTTCTAGGTGATTACCGGTCCCACCTCACGGCCCCAGACCCAGTACAGATCAGCCTGGAGTGAGAACTCCAAGCCTGCCACGGCCCGAGGGACATTTCCCAACAATACTCAGTCCCACGCCATGGACCAAAACCCAGTACAGCCTGGCCTGTGAGTGAGGGCTCCAGACTCACTGCACCAGAGGGACCTTTCCCAGCCTTCTCAGGTTACGGCCTATAAACCTGGAGCCAACACAGGCTGGCCGACCCAGTACAGCCTACTCAGTGAATAAGATCATCCGCTATCCTTTTGTGAGCCCAGAAGTCCCACCAAAGCCCAGGCCCACCCACCTGGGTAACGACCTGCCTGACACAGAAGGGTTGAACCCAGGAACCAACAGAGGGGAAGCAAGGAGCTGCAGCAAAAAAGGAACTGAACACAACAGCTAGACCCAAGATAGGCATACCTGGAAAATCTCAAACTTAATAGACTGGCACCCAAATCTCATAACAAGCTAAGGTTATAGCTGCACCAAAGCTCTACACCAAAGGTCAAAGGTCAGTGCTATACAAAACGACAAAGAGAAGGGAAAAATGCAATCCCAGACTTCGAGTCTATCAGGAAGGGCAGAGGACACTAGCTCAGCTGCAATGAATGAATCAACAGATACAGGAGCAAAGGAACAACAGCAAAAATTATAGAGAAAATAAAACGAGAAGTAAATCCCCAAATTAAGAAAGAAATATCTGAATACATAGTATCTGAAATAAAGAATGAATTCCAGAAACATTGGGTGGAAAAACTATGTTCACACAGAACAAGTGCAGAGAGCACTATTCTAGCTGATATATACGAATTAACAGCATCTGAAGCAAAGAAACAACAGCAGAAAGATCATGAGGAACACAAAGCTGAAATAAGTTCTCAAATCAAAAAAGAACTTTTTGAAGTCATAGCATCTGAAATATAGAAACAAGCCCAGAAATAAACAGAGGAAATCCAACTTGGAAGAAACACAGCAGAAAAAGAATTAATAACTACCTCTAAAGAAGACATGGATGAAAAAATTGAGGAGATCAGAAATATGATGGATTCCTTGAGTGAGCAACACAGAAAAGAAATAGAACACATGAAACACAGTCAAAACGATATAGAAGAAGTAAAAATATCAATCACGAGTCTACAAAACCGTCTGAGTGAAAGCGAACACTGAGTTTCAGATCTGGAAGATACCGGAGCAGCTAGTGAAAAGGTGAGAAAGGATCTCTTAAAAACAATGAGAATGCAGGAAAAAATAATCCATCATCTTCAAGATGACGCCAGGATGAACAATGTGAGAATAACTGGCATCAACGAGAATGAAGGAGTCAATACAAATGACATAAAAAGAATTTGGGGAGAAATAATCACAGAAAACTTCCCAAATATGAGGAAACAATCCAACATTCAGGTCACCAAAGGATAGAGAACATCAAATAACCTCAACCCAAGTAGAAACACACCGAGACATATAATAGTTAAGATCCCAGAAATCCAACAAAAAATAATATACTGAAAGCTGTGAGAGAGAAAAAGGAGCTCACATTCAAAGGAAAACCCATCAGAATTACAGCCGAGTTCTCTACACAAACAATGAAGGCAAGGAGAGCATGAAACAGAGTTCTTCAAGTCCTACACGAAAACAAATTCCAGCCCAGAGAATTATACCCTGCAAAACTCTCTTTCAAGTTTGATGGAGAAGTGAAATACTTCCACAACAAAGAACAACTAAAGAATTTCATGATCAAAAAGCCATCTCTTCACAGGCTACTGAAAGATATTCTAGAGAGAGACCACAACGACCAGAACTCCATGAATGAAAATGGAAGGAATCCACTAAACAGGACAAGACAATTAAACACAGGTTACAAACGATTAAACAACACTGGGTAAATATCATGACAAATGTAAGTCCACACATTTCAATCATAACCATCAATGTAAACGGACTTAATTTTCCAATTAAGAGAAATAGACTGGCACAATACATTAGGAAACAAAATCCAACAATATGCTGTATACAAGAAACACACTTAACTGAAAAGGACATTCATAGGCTCAAAGTCAAAGGATAGAAAAAAATACTACATGCCTCAGCACCTCAGAAAAAAGCAGGAGTAGCAATTCTGTTCTCAGACAGTCTCAACTTCAAACCAAAAATAATAAAACGACACAAAGAAGGCCACTATATATTGGTTAGGGGAAAATTTCAAGAGCAAGAAGTAACACTCATAAGTATTTATGCAGCAAACACAGGAGCACCCAACTATGTAAGTCAAATCTTAAGGGACATGAAAAACTTAATGTCTAAGAACACAATATTAACAGGACACCTTAACACACCCTTATCTCAAATAGGTCAACTAGACAAAAAATTTGCAAGGAAGTAGCTGAACTGAACCAGAGCTTGGAAAAAATGGACCTGGTGGACATATACAGAGTGTTCCACCCAACCACAGCTGAATACATATTCTTTTCAGCTGCACATGGGTCATTTTCCAAAATAGACCACATACTAGTCTAGAGGTCATGCCTAAGTATATGCAAGAAAATAGAAATTATCCCATGCATACTATCTGACCACAATGCAATGAAACTGGAAATAAATGACAAAAGAAACCAGAAAAACCCAATAAACTCATGGAAACTAAACAACACCCTACTCAGGAATCAAGGGGTTGCAGAAGAAATTCAAAAAGAAACTCAACAATATCTACAATTCAATGAAAATTCAAGTACAACTTACCGGAATTTATAGGATACAATGAAAGCAGTTCTTAGAGGGAAAATAATACCTATGAACTCACACATTAGGAAAACAGAAAGGGAACAAATTAGCACCTTAATGTTCCACCTCCAACAACTAGAAAAAGAAGAGCAAACAAAACCCAGAGCGCAAAGACGGGAAGAAATCATAAAGATTAATTTAATTGAGATGAAAAAAAGAGTTCAAAGAATCCACAAATCAAAAAGTTGGTTCTTTGAAAAACTAAATAAAGTGGATAAGCCTCTTGCCAAACTCATCAAAAAGAGGCAAAAGAAAATTTAACTACAAGCAATAAGGAATGAAATGGGTGAAATCACCACAGACACAGTGGAAATTCAGAAGATTATCAATAGTTACTTCGAGAATCTTTACGCTCACAGAATAGAAGACACAGAAGAAATGGACAGATTCCTCGAAATGTACAAATTACCAAAACTGAATCAAGAAGACATTACAACTCTCAATAAGCCGATAATAGCCAACAAAATATGAAATGTAATAAAAAGCCTACCAACAAAGAAAAGTCCAGGGCCTGATGGATTCACAGCTGAATTCTACAAGAAATTTATAGAAGATATAATCCCCACACTCCACAAATTCTTCCACAAAGTTGAAAAGGAAAAAGTCCTCCCAAAATCATTTCTGGAGGCAAGTATAATACTCATTCCAAAACCAGGTAAAGACACAACCAAAAAGGAGAACTACAGGCCAATCTCCCTCACGAACATAGATGCAAAAATACTCAACAAAATCCTGGCAACTAGAATACAGCAAATCATCAAGAAGATCATGCACCATGACCAGGTAGGATGCATCCCAGGGATGCAAGGATGGTTCAATATTCCAAAATCTGTAAATGTAATACACTATATTAATAGACTGAAATCTAAAAACCACATGTTCATCTCAATTGATGCAGAGAAAGCCTTTGACAAAGTCCAACACTCATTCATGTTCAAGGTCCTACAGAAAATTGGAATACATGGACTCTATCTTCACTTGATAAAAGCCATCTATGACAACCCAAAAGCTCATATAATCTTAAATGGGGAAAAACTGAAATATTTTACTCATAAATCAGACAAGACAAGGATGTCCTCTATCACCTCTCCTATTCAATATAGTGTTGGAATCCTTAGCAACAGCCATTAGAAAAGAGGGAGAAATAAATGGAATAAGAATAGGAAAAGAAGAAGTTAAATTATCACTATTTGCAGACGACATGATACTTTACTTGGAAGACCCCAAAAATTCCATCAAGAAACTCCTAGAACTGAAAGAGAAATTCAGTAGCATAGCACGATACAAAATCAATATTCAAAAGTTAATAGCATTCCTCTACACAGATAACAAGCACACTGAAAGGGAAACAATAAAAACAATACCTTTTACAGTAGCACCGCAGAAAATGAAATACCTTGAGAGTCACTTAACCAAAGAAGTCAAAGATCTTTTCAGGGAAAATTATAACACCCTAAGAAAAGAGATTATGGAGGATTTCAGAAAATGGAAAGATATTCCATGCTCCTGGATAGGAAGAACCAACATCGCGAAGATGGCCATACTCCCAAAATTGCTGTACAGATTTTATGCAATCCCTATCAAACTGCCACGAGCATACCCCCATACATAGAGAAATCAATCCTAAAATTTATTTGGAACCACAAATGACCTAGAATAGCAAAGGCAATCTTGGCCAATAAAGACAAGGCAGGAGGCATCACAATTCCTGACTTGAAATAATACCACAAAGCCACAGTGATAAAATCAACATGGTATTGGCCACAAAATAGACCTGAGGATCAGTGGAATAGATTAGAAGACACAGAGACATCTACAAAAACACATAGCCATCTTATCTTTGACAAAGGGGCTACACAAGCTCACTGAAAGAAAGATAGCCTCTTTAACAAATGGTGCTGGAAAACATAGCTTTCTACATGCTGAAAACTAAAACTTGACCCAGCTCTATCACCATGCACTAAGTTAAAGTCAAAATGGATTAAAGATGTAAACATTAAAACAGAAACACTCAATCTCCTGGAAGACAAAGTGGAAGGAACTCTTGAAGACATAGGGGTAGGTAAACAGTTCATGAAGAAACATATATTCGCACGGGAAGCACTTGAATGAATCAAGAACTGGGATCAATTCTTCTTAAGGAGCTTCTGCATGTCAAAAGAAATTGTCAACAGATTGAAAAGACAACCCACAATCTTTGAAAATTCCTAACTAATAAGCAATCAGACAGAGGACTACTGTCTAGAATATATAAAGAACGAAGATATAACAGGGCCCTCAAGTTTAAAGATCCAATTCAGAAATGGGCATCTAAGATGAATATACACTTCTCAAAGGACGAATATAAGAAGCGAATAAATATATGAAAAAATTCTCCACATTGCTCGCCATTCGTGAAATGCAAATAAAAACAACACTGAGATACCATCTCACTCTAGAAAGAATGGCAATCATAAGGAAATCAACCAACAACAGATGTTGGAGAGGTTGTGGAGAAAAGGGAACACTTTTCCACTGCTGGTGGGAATGTAGACTGGTTCAACCATTGTGGAGGTCAGTGTGGAGACTCCTCAAAAGAGTAGGACTAGAAATCCCATTCAAGCTGGCTATCTCCCTACTGGGAATTTTCCCAAAGGATCTGAAAACATTGTATCATAGTGCCATATGTGTACCTATGTTTATAGCAGCTCAATGTGTGATAGCAAAATCTTGGAAACAATCAAGATGTACATCACATGAGGGACGGTTGATAAAGATATGGTATTTCTATATAATGGAGTATTACTCAGCTATTAAGAATGATAAGTTCGAAGCATTTATACGGAAGTGGATGCCACTTGAACATATACTCATAAGTGAAATAAACCAGACACAAGTGTAAATATCGTATAGTCTCCCTAGTATAACAAGCGAAAAGCAGAAATACAAAAGGAAACGTACAACAACAACTAAAATCAATTGAGTCAGATAAGGCAAAGTGAATGGCATATGCTGCAGGATACTAATCAGCTTTTCTTCTGGATGGTTAACAACCTAAGTTCACAAATCACAGTCGGAGAAATAGAAGAGCCATAAGGCCAGCCAACATTTTGGCTCTAGCCTTTCAAGGTCAGCGAAGACTCAGGACATAGAAGAACCTGTACTGCAATATCATGAAACTCAGTTGAGCTCCAAATTTTCTGAACAAGGAGATTATGGAGCTGCAGAGGAAAGAGATTGAAGTTCTATAGTGTGCCTGGGGAGAGTCACATGAAGAGAAAACTTTCTCTCAGGCTCTCACAGAGAGCAAACTGGTCAAGCATTGGCTGTGATTCATCCACATGGATGACATAGACAAAGCATCTTCAGAATAATGTACAGGACTACAAGATAAACCCTGAGGGGACTTCACTGACCACATAAGAAACATAAAGTACATAAAGTGTTGGTATATAAGTGTTGCTCTATCTAGGTCGTAACCATCCAGCAGAAAAGTATAAAAATGAAGTATACATCATGGGGCCATAATATTTCGCTGAGCTGTAAATGGCTATGGTCAACAACTTCTTTGAATAACTCACTATTGTTGTGGAATGCTGGACTGTGTTGGATTGTGTTGTCGAGTTCAAGCACCTAAGTTGAATGACAATGGAATACCTACCTTTGACAGGTATAGACAAAGGAAGGGGTATAGAAAGAAAAAATCATGATGTGTGTGTATAGACAGTATAGTTGGGATAGATAACGCTGTGCTTCTACATAATCCTATGAGAGGCAAGATTTGCACTGATAGTGGTTGGACAGGATATTATGTCGGATTCCAGTACTATGGTCATCCACTAGGAAAATAATTATTGAATTTTTGATATAATTCAGGTATAAAAAATAAGATACGTAAACAGCTACACTCTTAATTTACTGATAAGAGACATCTCCTATAATAATGTCTGTAAGTATAATGTCATGTATGAACCTTTTATGATACCAAAACAGTATGGAAACAGTTTGCAATGTATTAATTTATTGAATCTGTCTTGTTAAGGTATCTTAAAACTGTCTGATTGATATTTGTACTTCAGTAAAATAAAAAATAAATAAAAAAAGCTATAGAATTTAAATAAATTGTGATTTTTCAACTAAGGCTTTCCAGAGAAATATATATTCACCTTGAAGTTTTTTTTGGAAATATATACAAATGCATTTAGAAGTTATGGAATATTATATATATATATATATATATATATATATATATATATATATACCAATCTGCTGATTGGTTTAGTGTATCTGGGAATAATAGGATTAGTAAAGAGGAAGCACTTCCCTACGTATGGGAGGCACCAACAAATAGACTTGCACCCTGGGTGGAATAAAAGTGAAGGAAAGACTCAATTCTTCATATTAGCTGTTTTTCTTTTTTATTACATCCATTGTATAACGCAGTGTGATTGGGTTATGACTAGAATGACAATATAATTTTGCTAAAGCTGGGTGAAATTTAGGAGTGCAATATATATGCAGTTTTATTTTAAGAACCAGAATTACACAATTGTTGGGCCTGACAATTTCAAAACCCATAGGACTTGCTGGATTTTAAATACAATATGTGTTACTGTCCTGCGACAGAATTCCTTCTTGTCTTGGGAGTCTTTGTGCTCCTCACATTTTCAACTCAGTGGATAAGATGTGTCTATGCAACACAGGGCATTCTATTTTGTTAAAGTCAATTGATTGTGACTGTTAGCATCTATAGCAACATGTAGAACAGAAATTAACCAAACAGGGCCCAGGGAGATAGCTCAATAGAATAAGCCCTTGCCTGGCAAGTATAGGGTCCTGAGTTCAATCACTGGTACTGCAAAACAAAACAAACAACAAGAAATTAATCAAATATCTGTGAAACATACCCTAGGAAAGTGGTTACATAAAATTAACAGTCAGGGACTGGGGAGATGACTCAGTGGAATGCCTCCTTCCCTGACAAGTGCAAGGGCCTGAGTACAATCCCCAGTTCCACAAAAAAAAAAAAATAATAATAATAATAACTGTCAATGTTTTAGTTTAGATCAGGAGACAAGTGGATAGAAAACTGAAGTTTTTGGGGAGGCAAAAACTAGAGATGATTTTTGAGTGCAAGCCCAAGAGAGTCTCAATCTATTGACATTAGATGCAGTGTGTTTCATTCATGGCTGATAGATTTTTCCTTTTAATTTTGCTCCTTTCCCACATAAAGCTCACATGGGTTTTAGCAAGATTCTAATTCCCATGTGACCTGTCCCTTTATTAAGGAGTGAACCATATATAATTTCATGATTGTGGAGGAAATTTTCTAGGTGTCAATAACTAATGTGTTAAATACCATGGACAATACCTGGGACATACTATCACTTGAAATATATTAACTGTTTTTCTTTTTTATTGGATCCATGTTATAACTGTGTGACTGGGTAATGACTAGAATGAACATAATTTTGTTAAAACTGGGGAATATTTCAGGGTACAAGGGAGATGAGTGATATTTACACTGTGTTATGGCTTACATACCTTAAAGTTTTATGCATGCATAGGTGCAGGTTTGGATGGTGGCTGAACCATAGGTGCCTGATCACGGATTACGGTCACATAAGGATAAAAGAATCAATCTGCTGTCAGTAATAGGACTAGTAAAGAGGGAAGCCCAACTCCAGGTGTGGGAGGCACCAACAAACCAGGTGGTAGCTTGGGTGAAGTAGAAGGGGAAGGGGAGGCCCACTTCTGCCTGGATGCTATGGAAAGTCTCTCCTTGGCCATGCCCTCTGTCTTGCTGTCGTGCCTTGCAGCCAGCTGACACTGGACTAAAACCTGTACAAGTTGTGAACTAAAACAAACCTTTCCTCCTTAGACATGTGGGTGCTGGGTATCGTATCTCAGCAAGAGGAAGTAACTAACATTGGTAAATTACATGTAGACCAGAATACCCAGAGCAAATCAGGCCACAGGGTTCACCTAGCCAAACTTAAGGTTACTGTGTTTCCTTTCAGAGTTGGAAGTACTTAATGCATTCTTAATATAATCTTTGAAGCTTTTCCTTCTATATAACTAGTCATTTACCTTGGTCTAGGCAGCTAGGAGGGAAGTAACTGTCACAGGCAGACTATTCATTGTTTATGAGTAGGCGGTGTAAGCTAACATTTAATTTGTCTTGAGGGTCTATGCAGATGGAATTTATATTGTCTTGTGACATCAAATTCAATTTCTTTGCTGCTATTATTTAATGTGTGTGTACACCTACAGAAACTGTTTGTCTAGTATATTCCAAATCACTGAATACATGAAATTCATAGTTGTCTTCATATTTCCATAAGCAAGGGAATTTCTCTTTTAGTAATTCCATATTGCCATGATGAAGCTATGGCATACATAACATGTGAAGATAGCATTGCAGAATTAAACTCATTCCATGAGTGTTAAGTAATATATTTCACTGCATTATTCGTATATTGTATGCCTTTTGATCTCACCTCATGATTGTTTACCTGTATCAATTAAAGAAGCACTACATTTTTTCCCCTTTAGTCTTTCTGCTACATTTGGCTGTCATTGATAGCATCTAAGTCCAAAATTCGGGAAGTTTCTGATTATCAACATGCAAGGCAGGAAAGTTTATATAGGAACAGATCCATTAGTCATGGTGGAGAACAAGAAATTGAATTTATTCACCTCTGGTGCACTCGAGTATGGCACTGGCCATATTCACATGTGGTGACAGACCTGATGTCAGGGCAAGCATTGGTTATGGCAGATAGGTAGAAAAGTAGAAGAAACCAAGAATTATAGGAAATATGAAAGAAACTGGAATTATGGCTGTTGCTCATTGGCCCTAGTATCACTGCCGCAGCATGTCTGAAGGTTAAATTTTCATGCTTTGTGCCAGTGCCTGGGACCCTGCCCGATACAGAATGGAGGGGAGAGAGACCCAAGAAGTCTGGCTGCTGCACCACTGATGAGAAGAGGGAGAACACCCGGAATCACCAGCGTTGCGACGGGGTCTTTCCTAAAATAACTGAATCCATAAAATGCTTGATCTTCCACTTCTGCCCTGCCAATCTCATGCAAATTTCTCTTGTACCCAGCTCTGATCAGGTACCTGTGGGGACATGAATTCTGGGAAAGGCAATTCTAGCTAAGCTGATGCACTCTGAAGCTACCACATATGTTTTTAATGAGTTTGCCTGCAAAACATAAACTGAAAAGTGCTTAACTATTCACGTTTCTTGATCTTTTGTTATTCTCCAGGATTCAGGGTTCCTGCATGAAGGCAGTTTTTTGTGGCCAACCTCAGGGACCTGCTCATTGTTTTAAATCTATATTCAGCCCAAATTCAGCAGTGTCAGAGTGAAGCCACCATATAATTTCAAAATACCAATTCTTCCTCCCCCACTTTAGCAGTAATATATAAACCAAACTGGGAAAAAAGTTGTTTGAGTCACTGTTGAGTACAGCGTATAGTGTGGTCTATGGTTAGGAATGCTGACTCAGATTGCACTGGGGTCAAACCCTGACTCTGTTTCCTACCAGTTATATGCCTTGGAACAAGTTACTCACCTTTTTATCTCAGCCTACTTATCTGTAAAATGGTGATAAATAATCAAAACTGTCTCATCAGTTGTGGATATTGGGAATTTCTATTCCACAAAGTGGAACTGCCATGGATTGCAGCCATGCTTAATAAATATTGGTTAATGCAATTATTACAGAAATCCACTGGAAAATATTTGGTTGCAAAACACCTCCTGAAAGTCCTTGTGATTAATAGAATTAATCTGCCTTATATTTTAAACTGGTTGGATTTTTGAAACAGCACATTATGTGAGATTTAAAGTTTTGCTGCCACACCACACTTCATCATTTATTCCCCTATGGCAAAATTAGTTCCTGAATTGATTCTATTAAGAAACCTGACCTTGCTCCTCTGCTTTAATTTGAATAGCCATCAACACCAAAGAAGCATTTGTGATGGACATTTTCTTCCTTTTTTATTTGGTTTGACTTTGAGCAATGTTAGAGCAACCAGAAGATTTAAAGACTAGATATTTTTTAAAACATGTGTATGTGTTTGTGTATATGTGTGTGTAGTGAACACAAACACAATCACATGTAGAGTATTTCAATTGAATCTAGAAACCAACACTAGCCATTAAGTGTTGCTTTCTCGATGGGAGAGGAGAGCCTGCCTGAAATGCATTCTGGGGAGCATTTCCCTACCCTATACTTTATTGATATGTGTTAACAAGTCATGGCTAGAGAATGAGGCAGCTGTCTTCCTGAGCTTTCAAACAGCAGATTGAAAGCTGCAACCAAGTTTGTCCGCATTTGACCATTTTCACCTTGTGAAGTTGTGATGGAATTTATCACCACGCGTTAGGTGGAAAATGTGAGTAATTGCATTTGCTTCAGTGGGTAAAATATATATTTTATTATCATTCTTAGAGTGGGAAAAATTATGTTTTCTAGCTTTGTTGTACAGAGATCAAAGAAGAAAGCTTCATTTATGCCAGATTTCACTATATATTAAATGAGCTATTTTGGGGGAGATTATGAGGTAACCAAAACTCTTTTTACTTTAATTTTACATTTAACTGGATTCAGATTGCTTTAATTGAAGAGTCATAGGGCTTGACCTCTAATTCATTAACATAATCAGAAACATATGTAAGCTACTGGCAGCCAATCTGTTCGCAAGTCAGTGACTATGGGGCACATGCATCAGGCTTAGATATTTGAGACAGTGACATTGTAGGGGTGTTCTTAGATACACGGGCAGGAAAAAAACAGTAGAAAAATAAACTAAGAAAAAAGATAAATAGTACCATATAAATCAAGGTTTGCATATAAACTGGAATCCAACTTTTCCTAGATTTAGGGTAATTATTATTATTATTATTATTAATTATTATTGGTGGGGAAATCATAAAGTAACCCAATGTTGCCCCCATATATCTCCATCCATCCCTGAAATTTATTTGCTTTGCAGTTCTTTGTAATTCCAGTGACAGGTGATCATGGTAGTTCATAACAAGGTGGGCGGTCTTGGAACCATCAGTTCTCCAAGCAAATCAACTTTCAGTAAGCATTTAAATAAGAAAAGAAGAAAATATAGGTTTTGAAATAATGCTTTCTGACACACATAAACAAGTGAGGAAAACAAATGAAAGTGCTTTGTTGAAATGAAACAAACGTATACTAGAGTTGGGGCCAGATGAGGAGGCTACTCCAGGGAAGGCTGACCTGGGAGGCTGTTTGCATGAATACTCTCCTTTTCAGTCTGCATTTTTAGCTTATAAAATAAGTCTCATCTGAGTAGAGGAGAAAAAACAATCAACTAAAGCTTTAGAGAAATAAATTAGATATAGTAGAATGCCAGCTATTTTTCTTTTCAGTTATTTAGGAAAAGAAACTAGAATATATAGAATGTGAATGCTGAAAATACTTAACTGCAGACACTAAAGAAGTTGAGACCTGGACCTATGAGATAGTACCTGTGCGCACTACCTACTGGTTGTAGTCGTTAGGCAGGAATAGTACTCAGTACTTACTGAAATGTCATAAGGAGAACGGAGTTGTCAATGTTAGCTTTGCTGTCAGAAGACCCTCCTTGCCATTGTCCCTCTAGTTACAAGTGGCATCTCCATAGTAGATGGAGCAGGGACAGACTGCCTTACTTATTAGCCACAGCCAACTAGAGAAAAATTTGTCTCTGGAGACAAAGTTCATATAGGACAAGTTTTTTTTTTTTTTTTTTTTTTTTTTTTTTTTTTTTTTTTGTGGAACCAGGGATTGAACTCAGGCCCGTGCACTTGCCGGGGAAGAGTTTATTCTACTGAGCTGGCTCCCTCACTTTTTTATTTTTCATATGGAATAATCTTGATTGTTGCTACCTTTGCATTGTTTCATCTTCGTTTTTTTTTTTTCTGTGTGTTGTAAGGAAGGACCTACAAGGTGTTCAGGGTGTCACTACTAGATTGGATCTGCGTGTTTACAACCTAAGTGCTGGGATTACAGATGTGCGCCACCAGGCCCAGTCTCAATTGCAATCACAGTGTGTCCCCAGGACTGGGCCAGCACAGCAGGCTCAGGAATCAAACCCCTGGACCCTGCGCCTGCTTGCAGGTGCTTGAATCTGCTGAGCTATTTGGCCAGCCATCATTTTCATCCTTTTAAAAATTCTCCAAATAATGTTTCTGAATTGTCTACAAAATGCCTCTCTTCATCTCATAGATCATCTGCAAAGGAAATATTCATGTATTTGTGAACCATCAAACCCTTCCATTTCAAATGACCTAATACAACACTTTGTGTTTCATCTTTGCAAAGCATTCTTAGAAAACTATTTTGACATCACTAAGAATATATTTACCAGTACATTTTTCTCTCAGATGAATTTAGATGAGTGATAGAAGATTTTTGTAACTCCTGATACATGCAACAGCAAGTAGTAAGTAACTTCTCACTAATTGGAACAGAATGGTCTGATATGGAATGGAAGCATATCTAATGGCAAACATTTAAAAGTTCAGCACTAACCCTTGCCTCATTTTCTGTATCTAGTGTATGGAATCCACTTTGCAGAATACTTATTACCATTCCATGAACCACTAAGCATCACATACTACGCATCCAACTTTTTTTCTCACTACAATGTCTGAGCAGACTTGGCTTAACAATCTCCAAAGCACTCATAGCACTTGCTTCTTCAGTTTTTTCTGGACATTGTCACTACTTGTTGTTTCTTCAACTCTTTGACCCCTTATTTTTGAGACTCGAATGATGGTCACCACAAAGGAGATTTTATAATTAGAAGATGTGCTGTTCAGACCTCTATCTGTTATTTCCTGCACTGTTATAAGTAAATAATCCTATGTTGATTTACTTCTTCATCTAGAAAATGGATGCAAAATTTCAGAGGATTCTTATTTGTATAATAGTAGTTTTCAAAAAAGCTCCTTTCTTTACACTTTACCATTTATTTTACTTTCCTAGTTCCTGACTTTGATGTTTGTTTGCATCTTTGTTTTCTTTGCTTGCAATACTGGGTTTTTTGTTGTTTGTTTGTTCCTTTAACTTCAGTTACTTCCTGTATGTGGCAAGTTCTTTCCTTTCAGTTGCTCTGCTCCTACACCTCCATGGCTATCATTATATTATGAACTATGACTGTGAAAATATAAATGATTTTCACTGGATTTGTGCTCTTATTCTCTTTTCAATATGTGACCTCAAGTGTATAGAATGCAGATCTGTTATATTTAGTTTTGTACTCTAAAGTAGTAGAAGGGCTGACAAGATAGCTCCGCAGAATAAGGCCTGGGTATGTAAGTGCAAGGACTGGGGTGCAATCTGCAAATGCTGGCGCCACCCCCAGGTTCACTGAGCCAACCATTGAGACCAGATGTGGTGACACATTCCTCTAACCCCAGAGCTGGGATGGCTAGAAGCAGGAGGATCACTATGAGCTGTGTAGTGAGACCCTGTACCATACCAAACAAACAAACAAATAAACAAAATATATATAGAGAGAGAGAGAAAGAGAAAGAGAAAGAAAGAAAGGAAGAAAAAAAGAAAGAAAGAAAGAAAGAAATAGAACTTCATACTGGCTTACTATCTTTTCCTATCATTTAGGCTTTAAATTAAGAAAAATAAAAAAGGTATTTTTCTTTGCACTTGATAACTTATTCTTTGTCCTTTGGGACATGATTCTTGAGCTACCCATGTGGGTGCTTGGTAGAAGTGAAATCTCAGGTCCTACCTAGACCTGCGGACACTAGATGTCATCGAATAATGTGGTGAATGTTTAAACAAAAATGTTTTTAATTACAGTAAAAACACATTGCCATTAATCTCGCTAGCTTTGGACACAGCCTATTATTCTTGCTTTCAAAAGCAGTGCTAGAAACTCTTTTTAGTCAGTGTTTTTGCTTGCACTGTTCTGGCTACCTCAATGTCCTGAACAGATTACAACCATGAACTGTTGGTGTCTATGTGACTCTACAGAAGAATCATAGACCATATAGTACCAGATCTGGTGAATAAAATGAATGAGAAAGCACTGTTACTTTTTTAATGGACAGAAATCACTACAAATATTTTAAAGCAATTAATTACATGAAGCAACTGAAGACACTCATGAAAGTAAATTCTAGAAAGGCTTCTGGGAGTGGCCCCAACAATGGTATATGTGTATTAGAATATAGGGGAGTATTTTCAATTGGGATTAATGGTAATGAGCCTTTTACTTTGATATTTATTTTCTTTAAACATTTTCATTATTTTTCAGTCACACTTCATAGAAGTTTCTTAGGCCACTCTATGTCTAGGAGAACTAATTTAAAAGTATTGAATAAAAGTTATAAAAATGAGTTTTGAGCTAGGAAAAGTATCACAAAAAATAGAGATGAGATTTAAAGATTATCCATACCCTAGTCAATTGTATATAGAAGGAAAGAAGGACTGAAAAGATATCTATCTTTTAAAACCTATCTTTAAAACCTATCTTTTAAAATCTTTTTAAAACCAAAATGATAAACTAATCACAAACCAAAGTGACAACTGACAACATTTGCCATCAGAGAAGGTAGAATTTTCTGCTTAATAATGAAGTGAAGCCATGGATAATCTTGATAGCAACTGTGTTGATACTATAAAGAAAAGATCTTCTAGTGACATACTGTATTTCTAGATTAAAAGGAAATATTAAAACTGGCTTTCAATATTTAAAGCTTATTTAACTTGTAACACTTTGCTTGACACTGACTCATGTCATCTTATTTCATTGTTTGATTCATGCAAAGAGTTACATGGTTTAAAGTGTTTTATAATATCACCTTCTGGAATAGGTTAGATGAAAGAACTTTTTAATCCTGTTCGATTAACCCTATGGCCAACTCATCAGACAATGTTTACAATAGTCTAGGCAAGAAGAAAGCCTTATTTTCATTTTAAGTTAGGAATTCTATATTATTGACACCTACTACTTCAATATTGTGTTCAATAATAATCAATAAGTGTTATGATCATTTCTTTAAGGACTTGACCTACACGTTGATATTGTTCATCTCTTTTATTCAAAGAATTCAAAAGTGACACACATCAGTGTCATTTTGCCTTTGATTATAACGATATGAAGGATGTTTTGATAAGTATTGGCATAAAATAAAATCAGGCCCATTGTGTTTTAATTTAAATTTAATCAGGTTATTTTTTCTGTGCTGTACATTTAAAGAATGAGTTTCCTTTCCCATAATTGAATGTAGTACATCTTTTCTCTCTGAGTTAATTCTGCAAGTCTGGTCTGTCAGCCAGTATAAACAACACTTGATGAATGAGACTCAAGGTGTTTAGTCACCTGAAGCAGCTGTTTGAAGTAACTCTACACACAGCCTGAGGCCTGTGTTTTCACAGCTGTGAGAACTCTTCAAAAGCTTTCCCTCTTGGCCCAGCTCTTTGCTGTGGCTTTAAACTCTTAGCGCAAAATCTGGAGTATTTCAAAAGAGCAGAATGAAACTAGAGACAGTAATTTTGCATGATTTTTGAGCCAAAAATGGCCTAAAATAAATAAATGAAGTGCATTTGAAAGTGCTTTACCTAGGTGGGCTGTATATCTGAGGATTGTTCTCCCTCTCCACATACCCACATACTCTCTTAATGGGGAGATGTGTGGCTGAAACACTATGCTCTGTTTACATGGCAGTATTTTCATTTTTCTCTTCTGATTTGATGACACCAAGGCTAAAATCTTAGGAGCTTGGAACTGCATGTACCTGAATCAAGCACTGGGAATTGCTAGATGTTTGATAGAGTTCCAGACTCATAGATCGACCTAAAATGATTAAAATGGCATTTTCTGCCAGCATGCTTAGGTGATTCAGGCTTTTGAAGCCGCTCTGCTGTCTTCTGTTGGCCTGGCAAACTTTCACTCCTGAATGTAGCTGCTGTGTTCGTTAGGAGGCATCGGACTTCCCTGAGCTTATTTCAACAACAGCTATTTTTCTTTCTTGTGTTTATAATAGAAAAGGACATAGTTTCTGTTCACAAAGTGTCATACACTCCCTTAGGAGAAATATAGGAGGCCTATTTTTATTCATAATGGCAATCATATTTTTTTTGGGGGGTGGCTCTAAATTAGAGATTTTTTTTTAAATTTAGAAAATGATTATTTCCTTTTTGGTGGCACTATGCCTAATAAAGTACGCTTAACTTTTGTAAAATTTTCATGTAATTCACAGTAATTATTGTTCCAACTAGTCTCCTTTACTCAATTAACAGAATCATATGTATAATTTATCCATTACTCCACAAACATGAATTGTGTGTTTGTGAGATGCTAAGAGCTGAATTGCTTGCTAAGAATGCAAAAGCAAAATAGACATGGTTCTTGCCACCACATGGTTTAGTATCTGGTTGAGGAAGTGTATATTCAATAAATACCAAAATAAGTAATAGGGTCATATTATTATGATCAGTGCTACAAAACCCAGTCTATTTGATTTTAAGATAATGTTAATTCCATCATAGAAAATGTGTTTTTATTATATTACCTCAAAGAATTGGCTGTTATAAGAAAGTTTAGGGGTTTTTTTGGTATAGTTTTCACATTTACTCATAGAATACTTCAGCTCTGTATGGACTTTAATCTTGTTTTTACTAAATATATTGAAATTTAAGTTCATTTTTATTATTCTCACATATACAACCATATATACAGATAAAATAATGAGAATTCTTGATTTAACACAAAGGATTCACAGCATTTTGCTTAGCCAAGGTTCTTGCTTAGGCTGAGCTCCTTAGACAAAAGTATGGACATAGGTCAAATTCATTCATTGATTTGTTAAAGCACCAGGGCATTATTGACTACTTTCTATAGGTCCTATTTCTTCCTAAAACTATAAGCACAGACATATCCTAATTTTTATGCTTGTGAGCTAAAGGTAACTTTTGTGCTTGATAAGCTCTGAGGTTTTTGACCTAACAGTGAAGAGCATGTTACAGGTCAAGGGCTTGTATGGCTTTGAATTGCAGAATGTTTCTAACTACATGACTGGAATAAAGCAAAAACAAACAAAAAAAAAAAGGATAGTCTTTTGTGTTGTATGAAAACTGATAGCTAAGCAAGGTAGTGCATGGCTGTACTTGCAGCACTTGAGAGGCTGAAGGACCACTGTGAGTTCTATTCCGGTTATGACTACGTACCACATTCGAGGCCAACCTGAACTACATGGTGAGAACTTGTATCAAATACAAAAGAGACAACATTTTAAAATTTAAACTACAAGGACCAACGAAATAGCTCAGCAGATTAAATCACCTGCAAGCAGGAGCAGGGGCTGGGAGTTTGATCCCTGGGCTTGCAGGGCAGGCCCCATCCCCAGGGTCTGCTGAGACAGCAATTGAGACTGGGCATGGTGGTGCATGCCTGTAATCCCAGCTCTTAGGAGTCTTGTAAGCTGGTGGATCACTATGAGTCTGATCTAGTAGTGAGACCCTGACACCTGGTAGACCATTCCCTAAAATATAAATAAATAAATAAATAAACAAACTATATAAAATTCTAATTCCAGTGCAATAATTAAAGTTTTTTTGAAAAGCCACATTTATTCATTATCATAACATTGTAACCTATTTTTTCTCTACAATAACAGGGGTGTTTAGACTCACAAAGATGAAATTTTTTTATGGCTTGGCCTTTGGTTAAATAAAAGTTTGCTGCTTCATGGCCCAACATAAAACAAGTTTATTTCTTATTTGTAAAAGAGACTTCCTTCACCGTTGGTCTCTGGAAGCCATCTGTAAGTTGTTTTCTCATGCTTTTGGATTGTATTGGTAGGCTACAGCAAAAAGAGCAAAAAGACAGTGTTTGAACTGATCCTCTGGAGTCAACTAGCAGTTCAGCTCACAATGACTTATTTGGAATCTAATCCTGCAGCTATCATTAACTGGAAGTGAGATTTGAAATACAATCTGACATGGAATATGAGGAACAGCATTTAGTCATTAGCTGCTATTCTCTGTTTCTTTAAGAGAAGGAAACTAAGTTTCTCTATCAGTCATGAGCAACTCACAGTAAACACAGAAAATGATAACCCGCTTATGCAGTTGATTCAGTCATGGAGTCAGATTGAAGGTAGAATACAAACAAAATGATTGTTAATAATGGTAAACTCAAAACATTGGATGCCAAAAAGCATGAACTATTATAAAGATCACTACAGTATTTCATGATTTTCATGATTTTCTTTATACAGAAAATGTTATTAAAATTTTGAAACATTAGTGGGAATCTTTGATTTAGTATGGTTGAAGCAGGAAAGCGGAGAGAAACTCATTTTTGAAGAAAAAAATAATAGTTGTGTGTTGAATGAGCACATGTTTCATTTAAGATATACTTTGTTGTCTTAAATAATTCATTTATCAGTCACAAAAATATAAAACTATTTTCTCATATTTTTGTATTTTACATTTATCAATGAAAATTTTAGACTATGGGAAAGGAAACAACTCCTTTCAGTTCTCCTTTCTAGCAAACTTGGACTTTAAGCTGTAACTTTCCAAGTCTGAAATTCACTGCCCTTTATTGCTATTAAAATGAGTGAAGCAGAAGACATAAAATGTACAGTAGAAAAAATTCACTCCCAGTATAAGTTAATCTATGTGCAAATTATTTGGCTTCAAAAAAACCACTGTACATGGGTAATAGTAAAAACTTCCTGGTAGTGGCAATAAGAGGCTCACCTGAGACAGAGGTAGGCGACAAAGACAAAATTGCTTCTTGAACATTAGCCAATAGTTCTGGGGAGTATTGTACGCATGCATACACATGTGTGTGTGTGGGGGGGGTGTGATCAATTCTATAAGGCAGTGGAATAGGTGTCCAAGTGATGGATATATTTGATGGAATATATAAAGGGACACTTTTATTTCATATTTTAGGGAAGGGTCTAAGGGTTCAGGGTCCTAATACTGGAATGGACTTGGAGTGATTTGCCTGTTTACAGCATCCCAAGTGCTGGGATTATAGGCGTACGCCACCATGCCCAATCTCAGTTGCCCACTCAGTGCATCCTGGGGTGGGGCCAGCATGGCAGGCCCGGGGATTGAACCCCTGGCCCTGCACCTGCTCGCAGATGCTTTAATCAGCTGAGCTGTCTGGCCAGCCCTTCATGAAGGGACACATTTAAAAAATATATTTCGGAGGGGGCATTTTCTTGGGAAAATATCATTAATAGAACAGAATATTGATTAGAATGGTATAGTCTTGGAATTGATGCCTCCTCCTTTCATTTGCATGTAACGGATGTGTTATATCACCAAGGTTACCATGCACTAACTGTGAGGTAGCTTTGAGTCACACAACATTTAGGGAAGAAAAGGATCTTCTTTATTTTCTTAGGCAGAACTTTTATAGAGCTGAAAACAGCAAAAATGAAACCCCTCATGGACACTAATGCAAACATTACCTGGCATTTGTACAAAAATTTTATGAGTTCTTTCTCACCATAAAGGGTAGTGCTTTTTTATTGCCCAATTTAATTAAAACTTGTTCCAGAGACCACCTATGCAATACAACCACTTCTTAGTTTCACAGTTCTAGCAGAGAAAGGTCCTTAGGTCTTTATTATGGGGATATTCAATGTTGTTCCTCACTCCCATCTTCAGGTTTGTTGGACAGATTATTGGTGTTCTTGAGATTAGTATTTATTTACATCAAAGTCATTCTACCTGGCCAATCAATGTTTTGACATACAGGTTCCATGTTTCTAAGATGTAGAATTTCTGTGCAATGGATTTTCTTACATGCACAGTTTTTATGAGGAACTCAAATTGTATTTTCATTATATTTTTCAAGTATAAATACACTTTAGATATGATGTGAATAATATCAAACTTAAATTTGGTTTCTTCAAAGCACATTCTATAGCAATAGGACCCCAGATTGTACATATATGCACTCATACGTTTTTGGCAGAAATGTGTTTTCTTATGACTAGAGATTACATAAATTCTATCTTTTTACTTCCATTGTCAATGACCAATATAATGTCTTTTATATAATAAATAACAAATGTTTTCTAAAATCATTGAAAATAATAATAATGCAATATTATTTGAAATCCAAATCCTGTTGTCTTCAGTGAAGGTTCTGGTGATAATAACGACTTGAGGGTGGGAAAGGTAAGCACTATGCCTTTCCTATGGAAACCATTGCCAAAATTAAGAAAATGCATGCACTTGTGTATGCATAGATCTCTGTTGAATATATAAGCATATATGTACAGGTGTGATATAAAAATAAAACACAACTCTGTGTTTTCCTATAGTGGAATTTTCTAACAAGAATTAAAAATAGTATCTGTAACCAGAGTAGATCCTGGGTCATCAGGTCATCAGAACCATTTTTAAGTTAGATTCTCAATGAATGAGAATTTTGCGGCAGAAATTTGCAGGCAAGTAGATACCATGAAGTCTTTGGAGAAATGCCTTACAAGAAGTAAAGTACAGTATTGGGTAAAAATGTGTGCTAAATAATGGCCCTATAGCAACAGAGTACTTGGCAGATCCCATGGAAACTCAGGGCTGATGCTTCTTCACACTTATCCCAAATAGAGGCAGAGCCCCTGGATTCCTGTATCTATATGTTAGTCATTGATTGTGGCCCTGCCCCAAAGGAAGAATAATAAACTTGGGCTAGGTAGTTCTGTTCAATTTCAAGTATTTCAGAGAGAGACTCATCTCTGAGCATTCTCAGTAGCTCTGAGGCCATCAATTTCCAACTCTCTTTAATTCCTAAACAACAGAATCTTATGATGGCTTATTTTTCCATCATTCAGGGATGGTTCTTACAGTAAAGTCATTTCAATTGGAAGTAACAGATTCAGTGTTTTGTGTCAGTGGTCACTTTTCTCAAGGAAAGTTACAAACATGATTAGCTCAAGTACAGCCCTCACTGTTCCAGATGCTCTTCATATTGCAGTACTATCTAGCCCCTCCTCATCATCTAGTCTAATTTCCACTCACCATGAGCAGCACTTGCAGTGGGTGACAATCATTTTCTTAAGTGTGGCTTTGTTCCAAGCTTCTTTGTCCCATGTCAACAGGAGGCCATAATGACTGAAAGGCAATCATAAATTGAAGTTTAATGGGACTCTTGTCTTGTGTGCTGTGGAAAATAGGATCGCAAGCCCCAGAGTTCTCAGCTTTGCAGAGACTGTTTTTACAGACTGACCAAGCAGTGGTGACAAGTGAAGTCACTCCAAGTTCTATATGGTTCACTGATGAATTCAATATGTAGGAGATACATTGCCATATATCAATTAACTAATTTAGAATATATAGTGTATCCTGGAATATTGTGCTTAATTCTCTTAGATTTCTATCACTTTTTCTTATCTATTTGAAAACCCATTTAATTCTTCTTATAGGTAGCCAGTTACTGAGAAGTTTATCACTACACTAGCTAATCTGATAACTCTGGATTGATATAATGTTATGTGTAATCTTGTGTCTATAATGCTTCTGTTTTATAAACCTTAATGAGTTCTGGTCAATGTTTTGCAAGAAGAAAAGGTAAATATGCAGAATGAGTACTATTTGTAATCAGTAGGAATTGTTTCTTTTGGTAAGAAAACAACAAGATTCTGTCACCCAAGAAATATGTCCATTCTAGTTAGATTTCCAGCATCTGGAGATATAATCAATGGGTATAATGTCTCTCCTAAATGATCTATAATGACCTGGGCCAGGATGGAAACTCCACTTATTACCTGTTTTTCAGATGCCCTTCCTTGCATAAGGAGATTACTGTCTTTCAACACCGTGTAGCCCCATTTGGCCATATGCAGAATGGAGGAAGCGATACATGCTAAGGATCTGTACACTCCTTTCCAAGATGAAAGCATCTACATTGACTTTCAGCAAAGAGGTTAGCACTAGTTTAGGGGGAGTGAGACTCCTGTGTTATGATATTATTGACTGCATATGTCTAAACATCAAGACTCAGCATATCTCTGTTTTCCAATCAGAACTCTGACTCATGTGTCAGACTTGTAAGCCCTGGAAATTAAACGTTGTCTGGAGTTCTGATATTTTAATGATTGTCTTTTGGGTGTTCTTCAGCCTTTGCTTTATCATTATCTCATTTTCAAAACCTGTTAAAACAGGAATCTGGTTTTAGAATTATACTTAAATTTGTGGCTAATCACCTTCAGCCTTTTATTTTCCTTGTATACTGTATTATAAATAACACATACTTAATTCCAATAGTTTAATAATTTCTCTCTGTTCTAGACTTCACACTTAAATGTGTCAGGTGAACGTGATAACCACTACACTACGGAAACCGACATTCACACTTAAATGTGGAACCCACCAATGTACTCCATCTTCTGATACTGAATCTTAACTTATCTTTGATGAAAATTTTAGAGTTTATCCATACCACATGTCAGAATCTATTAATATTTTGTCTCAGGCCACTAATGTGGTCCTCCACATAAATCTAGTGGCTGGAGTGCTAGACCAAAACACCTTTTATAGAAATTACTGTCTTGGATCATGTCTAGAACCTATTATTTCAGGTCATAATCCAAGAAAAGACTCTGAAGTAGAGAATAACATTCAATATATTTTTTTTAAAATCCATCCTCAAAATCAACCCAACTGGAGTTAAGTAAGAGTGAAATATAAGAAAAAAGTGTGACCCATATGCAATAAAATTTCCTTTCAATCCTAAAGAAAGTCTTGGAGCTTTGAGCACAAATGTACATAAAAATAAGATTTTCCCAAATAAACTGAAAAGGTAGAAATCTTTTCAGCTCCCTTGTTGCATCCATTAAAAGTGAGCTGCTCTTGGGAAAGGCGTGCTCCTTGGGAAAGGTATGCTCCTGGCCTTCTCACCTAAGGAAAGACTCATCTAAGTCAATATAATGACTCCTTGAAAAATGAATTCTCAATCTCTATGTGGGGTAGTAAACCTCCAAATTCACTAAGCATAATTCATTTGTCCTACTAAATATGGTATAAGTAAATTAATTTGTAAATTAAAATTAAATAATTATGATATATCATTCTCCTCTTTAGAAATGTTGTCTATGAAATTAATAAAATAATTAGATGAATGGTATGTGATGTTATTCCATGATATCAAGAAAGCATATTCGCATACACGGAATGAGATAAACATGAAGCAGTAAGAATTATCTTCATCCATATCTAAGAATCTATACAAAAGTGTAAGAGTTGGTATTTCATGTGCTCGAGGCTTAGTTCTTCTGATAGTTAAGCTATTGTATCAGTTTGAAAATGAAGCACCTAGCTGATTCTCTTAGTATAGTTCTGGATGTGATTGGATGATCTTACTCACAAAGAAAGACCCAGTCTTAGGGTGAGTGGCACACAGTAATAGAGTTATATCCTCAATGAAAAGAAAAAGGAAGAATTTTCACTTCCCTGGAGGAGTTCCAGTGTTGACCTTTGCCTTGGAGTTAATCTCTTGGCCTCCACCACAGACTCTCCAGCCTTCCTGTATAGACCCTTTAGCTTCCTGATATGGACTTACAAGGATTCTACTGAGAGCTTCAGGTCTTTTATATTTTTAAAATCTGATTTATTTGTTTGTTACAGGATCTTATTACACAGTTTAGACTTGTAGTGATCTTCCTGTCACAGGCTTCCCAGAGTTGGATTATAGACATGTGTCATCATGCCCAGTTTTGGAAGCTAAAACGGTGTAACCCGTTTCTGTGCCTGGCACTGTATGTGGTATCAGGGATCTAATCCAGGTCTTGGTACTTGCCAGGCTTAGATCACTGACTTAACTCCAAGCCCCCCAGGCTTTTGACCTTTAACTGAATCTTTTGGGTCTCCAGTACACACACAGCCCTTTTGCACTATTCCGTGTCTGACTGTGCACAGAGCCACTGCAAGCATATTGTTAAATCCATATATACATGGAGATCTCTCTCTCTGTATATATATTTTTCTACCAAGAACACTATTGCAGTGTTCCTTTTTTCTCTTTATTCCTCAAAATAGCAAGAAAAGATAAATATTCTCTATTATTAGTATGGAAAGTAAACTTTAATATGCTTACTTTAGTTTTCCAAACCATTATCAACAATGTAGCTGTTTAGTAATACCAGCTGTAATGAAATGAAAAAAATTAAATATGATAAACAGGTATAAAATATTGTTGTATAATGATGAGTTTAGCATATAAGGAAATAGAGATGGTTGACAGAATTTCAGACAGTGAGGATGCTTATTAGAATATATCATCTCTCTATAGACCTGGAGGACATAAGAGAGCAATCTATGTAGTCACAAACAATGTCCTAAACAAAGAGAATTAAAAAAAAAAAAAGAAATCAAGACTTTTAGTGAGTAGAAACCCTGTATTCAAAGACTTGAATAGGCAGATGGGGAGAAATGTAATAGGTAGTGGAGCATAATAGGAGAAAAGTTAATGAACCAGTATAGAGCTGTTAGAGCTGCCATTGGAATGCTGCAGATTTTTACTCTTAGTAAGATATATACAAGGTACTTTGAGTAAAGAAATAGCATGATTTCTCTGACCATTTTTTAAACATCACACTTACTGCTTTGCTCAGAACTGATTTAAGAAAAGGCAGGTGTGGGAAGTTCATTTTGGATGTCAGTATGGTAATTGCACCAAGATATTATGGCTGATAATATAATCACAGCTGTGGAATTTATTTTTAATTATTGATTGATTGATTTAGTACAGGGTCTTGCTATGCAGCTCAAACTTATAGAGATTTTCCTGTTTCAGCCTCCTTGCACTGAGATTCTAGGCATGTGTCACTATGTCCAGAGATCTCCAGGCAAGCATGGCATGTGGCTCCGGGGATCGAACTCAGGACCTTCCGCTTGCCAGGCAGCCTCTTAGACTGCTGAGCTATTTCCACAGCCTATCTATGGAATTTATTAAAGTCATTCTTATATATTCTAAAGGGAGAGATGTCAAAATATTCATTAAAAATGAGTGAAAACTGAATCAGAGTACACTGCAAATGCCTTGGATTAATTTAAATCATTTCTGAGACTGAGAAAACTTTTGAGGGTGAGAAAAGATGCAGAGCTCAGCTGCAGTTTAGCTTGATTCCTGAGGCCACTCATACACATCTAAGGGTGTGATACATCAGACACCCAAACTGGGGAAAATGCAGCTGCTGAAACAGCTTCAGAGTCCTATGATACAAATGGACAGAACCTACACACTGAATACAACGAAAGAGAGCCAAATTACTAAGAGGAAAACCAGCTATGTGTGGTGGTGCTGCCCTGTGATCCTAGGACTTGGAGGCTGGGCAAAAGAATCATTGTAAGTCTGAAGCAAGCCTGGGCAAAGTGAGATGGAGGGCAGCCAGAACTGTACAGAAAGACCACGAAGAAAACCTAGAAGACTACTAAGTTTTGGAAATGAACGAGGTAAATAATTTTTTGAGGATTAAAAAAAAAACCAGTGACATGCAAAATGGTCTAAAAAGATGGACCTCAAACTTGAAAACACATTAGGGCAAAAAATAAATTGTTTTTAAGCATCCTATCTGGATGTAAATTTTAGAATATCCATGGTTGTTGGAAAATAGAAGTTCTATTTTATATATAAGGTGTTATACTCATATAGATAGTCATGTTAAGCTTAACTGCCTTTGTTATAAGATAATAATATAATAAAGATTCTCTTCTGGATGTCTAACAAAAAAGTTTGCATATAAAAAATTAGAGAAATAGAGGGGCTAAACAGATAGCCAATATTTTGGCGTTAGCCCTTCAAGGTTAGTGAGGACTCAGAACATAAAAGAACCTCTGCTATAACAACCAGCAACTAAGTGGTGTTTCAAATTTTATTATCAAGGAGATTATGGGCCCACAGAGGAAAGTGACTGACAATGCATAGTGTAGCTAAGGAGAATCACCTAGAGAGAAAACATTCTCTCAGGCTTTCACAGAGAGCAAATTGGTCAAGCAATGTCTGTGACTCATCCGGATGGCTGACACTGACAAAAGATACCCAAGGTGCTGTACATGGTACCCGGGTAAATCCTGAGGGGATTTGATTGACTTTGTCAGATACAAAAGTTACATTTTTAGTTATATGGGTCATGCTTTAACTTGGTCTCAACCATCTAGTAGAAAAATGTAAGCACGAGGTACAGAAAGTAAAGTTATATTAATACGCTGAACTTAAAAGGCTTAAGTCAACAACTTCATACAATTGCCAGGTCTGCCAATAACCTACTACTGTTATGGACTATTGGACTATATTGGGTTATTTTGCTGAATTCAAGTACCTGCAATATTTGGACTGGCATCATGTGGGAAAAGGTCCTTTAAAAATCTCCAAATACAGCTTCTCTAACAGCAATGAAACACCCATCTCTGACAAAACAAAACAAAAAAGGGGGATATAAATAAAGGATCATTTTTTGTTTTTTGTTTTTTTGTCTGTGTGTGAAATAAATAAATAAATAAATAAATAAATAAATAAATGTATATACAAGATAATTAGGATAAATATACAACTACTTTGTCTTAGTCCATTGAAATGAAAGTTTTGTACTAATATTGTTTAGACAAGTTATCATGTCTGCATTTTATTCTCTAAATAATTATATGAAGACAATAATATGCTACGTATTAATTTCTGTAACTTATCTACTAACCTGTTTTGCAACTTTTTCATTGCTATTTTATCTTTTGTTCTCATTAAAATGAATAAAAATAAAATAAAAATTTAAAAAGATCCCATAAGACTGTACATGTCTTTAAGACATCATTTGCACATAAATAGACAGTAACCTCCTGTAGCTGCCAGTGTAGAGACACTTCATTGTAGTCAAGTACGTGGATATTGAGGTTCCTGGAAGAAAGACAGTTCATAATGATGTCAGTAATACTTGTCTGAAAGAGATGGTATTCACTTCTCAATTTTTGTTTGAAAGTCTTATTAATATTACTCCTACTAATGAGGCATCGAGCAACAACTCTTGTACATGTTAAAGCCTCTATCTTATGAAAGTTTAAAAATACGTGAATTTTTAGCACCTTGAATACAGAATAGATGATGGCCTATAAAATTTAATCTTTTGTTATGTAAACAAAAATAATACACAAATCCATTTCTTGCGCTGAGAAATTTAGCATCCCTCTAGCTTCCTGATGACTTTGGGTGCTGCATTACTGATTTCATTCCTCTCATTTTTTGTTTTCATTTTGTTGAACTATAATGCTCTTAACGTCTATTTAAAGTAATCTCCCCTCCCTGGTGATTGATGGTAGATACAACAATTACGATGCCAATGCTGGGGATAATTCTTTACAGATGTTGTCAAATTATAGGTTAAATGGAGAAAAGAGT
Source organism: Ctenomys sociabilis (assembly GCA_004027165.1). Taxonomy (NCBI): domain Eukaryota; kingdom Metazoa; phylum Chordata; class Mammalia; order Rodentia; family Ctenomyidae; genus Ctenomys; species Ctenomys sociabilis. The sequence continues at coordinate 99,766 of PVKA01000010.1, read as the reverse complement.
TTCTTTCTTCCGGCCACCCACTCCTCGTTCTTTTGCAAGAGGTATGTAGTGCTGTGTGTCCTGCGCTGTAGCTATGCCAATTCTTCAGCCTATCGCTCACCGCAGTTAAATGACTTCCATTTGCTATTTTAAAGAATGACAGAGTTTCATGTTCTTAGTTCCTGGAAGGTACCAAAAGCTCAGTAATTCAGCTCTGAACTTTAACAGACAGTGGGAAACCTATTGGGTCTGGTACAGCTGGGCTGACTTACCCCTTACTCTAAATAATATTTGCCTTTACTAATTAAATAATGAAATAAAATGATGACTGCAAATTACCTTAAGATAGTATTGGGGGATAAAAATGACCTTGACTCTGTAATTGTTGAAGGTGACAGGTCTGTCATGTCTAGTCTTTTGTCTGTGTAGTGTTTCATTGAAAATCGTTAAAAATCAAAACTTAGATTATATTATTTTAACCCTTTATTAACCTGTGTGTTCTCAGAAGGAGGACATATGGAAATTCCACAGGTAATTCTTCTTTTGGTTGTTTAAAATAATGACGTCATGTTTTGTTGGTCATTCAGTTTGGACGATGGATTATGGTACAGCATTCTTTTAGTTTTGGCTTTGTTTTTATAAGTGAGTTCATTGCAGTTCTCAGCAGGGAAAGGGGGAAGGTTTGGAATGAAGGGTAGAAAAAAGAAAAGGAAACTAACATCACCAAATAAACAAAAATGGTTAGAGAAAAAAATGTTTAGGGATTTAGGTTTTAGCCTTACCCCAAAGCTGACTTATTAAAAGCCAAGAAATTTTGATCTATGAAATTCTTCCACCTGGATAAACTGCAGTAACTGTTTGAGCTATTGCCCTAGAGGAGGCAGGAAGCTCGATTGATGACTGTAGATCCAGAATGTAAAAATAAAGTGCTTCCTATCTCTCCTTGAACCCCTGAGAAGTATTGTTTTGTGCTATGAAATAATTTATTTTTAATGCAAAAAATTTGAAAGTGATAAATTTTCCTCCTTTTTCTGAACTAAACAGGTTGTTAAATTATTACTATTATTATTATTTTTTTTTTTTTTGCAGAGCCAGGAATTGAACTCAGGCCCTTGAACTTGCCAGGGAAGCATTTATTCTACCATGCCATTCTCCTCAGCCCCTTCAAATATTCTTTTGATGTAATCCAATATATCTTGGGCCATATTTCTATGAAGATATTTGACCAATAAAGTCTCCTAGCTGTTTTGTTTGAAATTTTCTTAAATCTGTAGAAAGAGAAACAATTTCTTTTAGATCATTCTCAGTATCTCAAACTATCAACAATCAAGACATTCTCTGCACGAGAGAAACCTATCCCTGTTTCCTCTGGACCTGCCTCACCCCTCTAGACCCAGCACAGCCTGCCCTGTGAGTGAGAACTTTCACTGTGCTCTAGGAACTGCTCAAGATATGCCCAACCCCAGGCTCTGTGAGGGTGTGGGAGAGCTTCTGTTCTGTCCTGTGCTCGCTGGACCAAGCCCAGGCCCTCACGTGAGAGAGACTTTTCCCCACATTCTGAAGATCTGCCCTGCCCCTCTAGACCCAGTAAGCCCACACACCCTCTACCACCCTCTTGGGAGCCCTGTAGACCTGCCAAAACCAGGCCCAGTGATTATGTGGGAGAGCTTCTGCGCTTCCCTGTGCCCCTACCATGCCCCTCCAGACCCAGCCCAGGCCTCGCATATAGGCCTATGGTGAAATTCTGCAGCTGAAGCCTCTGCAGTAAGACTAGGGTCAAATGCATGCAGCAAATCCAGAGCAAAACATATTCCCCGAGGAGGCACAACAGGCTTGTCTCCAAAGACAGCAACAGGAAGGAGCTGAGCACAGCAGCCAGAACCAAGCCAGGCAAAACTACATGAACTAGAACTTGGTATATTGGTACCTGAATTTCATGAGATGCTAAGGTTATACATTCACTAAAGTTCTCCACCAAAGCTCAGAGATCAGAGCTATCAGAAATGATAAAAACAAGGAGCAAAATGCAATCTCATGCCTCAAGCCCATGCAGAACAAGTGCACAGGATACTAGCTCAGAAGAAATGTAGGAATTACTACCATCAGAAAGAAAAAAAAAAAACATGACTGCAGAAAGATATAGAGGAACTCAGAGTAGAATTAATTTCTGGAACAAAAACAGAAATCTCTGAATTCATAGCATCTGAAGTACAGAATTAAATGCAGAAACATATGGAGGAAATCTAATCTGAAAAAAATTCTGCAGTAAAAGAATTAATAACTACTTCTAAAGAAGACATTGATAAAAATATGGAGATTAGAAAAATGATGGATTCCTTGAATGAGCAATACAGGAGGGAAATAGAAGCAGAGTCAAAGAGATATAAACTAACTTAAAATCTCAAACACAAGCCTGCAAAAACAGTTTCAATAAAAGTGAATATAGAGTTTCAGATCTTGAAGATGTTGGTGCAGCTAGTGGAAATGTAAAAAAGGATCTCTTAAAAACATTAAGATTCAGAAAAAAAATAATTCATCAACTGCAAGACGAAGCAAAGATGAACAATGTGAGACTAATAGGCATCAATGAGAAGGATAGAGTCAATACAAATCACATAAAAAGAATATAAGCAGAAGTAATAGCAGAAAACTTTTCAAATATGAGGAAACATTCTGACATTCAGGTAACTGAAGCATACAGAACACCAAATAACTTCAACCCAATTAAAAACACACCGAGACATATAATAGTCAAGATCCCAGAAATCCAGTACAACAACAATATACTAAAAGCCACTAGAGAAAAGAAGCAGATCACATTGAAAGGAAAATCCATCAGAATTAGGGACAACTTCCCTGCACAAACCACAAAGGCAGGAAGAGCATGGGGCGGAGTAATTCAAGTCCTCTACGAAAACAAATTCCAGCTCAGACTACTATACCCTGCAAAACTCCCAAGTTTCTTGGAGAAGTGAAATACTTCTAAAGAATTTCATGATGACAAAGCCAACCCTACACACTACTGAAAGATGTTCTAGAGAGGGATCAAAATGATCAGAACTCCAGCAATAAGAACAGAAAGACCTCACAAAATAGAGCAAACAATTAAACACAAGAGAAAAAAGGAGTAAATAACAGCAGGTAAATAACATGACAATCATAAGTCAACACATTTCAATTATAACCATCAATGTAAATGGACTAAATTCACGAATTAAGAGAAATAAACTAGCACAGTGGGTTAGGAAACAAAATCCAACAGTAAGCTGTATACAAGAAACACACTTTACTCAAAAGGGCATTCATAGTCTTAAAGTCAAAGGATGAAAAATAATACTTCATTCCCTAGCATCTCAGTAAAAAAGCAGGGGTAGCAATCCTATTCACAGAGAGTCTCAGCTTCAAACCTAGAATAGTCAAATGAAATAAAGAAGGCCACTATATACTAGTTAGGAGAAAAATTCAAGAGGGAGAGGTAGCATCCATAAATATGTATGCACCAAACACAGAAGCACCCAACTATGCATGACAAATCTTAATGGACATGAAAAATCTAATATGCAAGACCACAATATTAACAGGAGACCGAAAAATTCCCTTATCTCAAAAAGAGAGATCAACGAGACAAAAAATTAGCAAAGAAGTAGCAGAACTAAACTAGAGCCTGGAACAAATGGACTTGGTGGACATATATAGAGTGTTCCACACCCAACCACAGCTGAATACACATTTTTTTCACCTGTACATGGGCCATTTTCTAAAATGGACCACATATTAGTTCATGGTCATGCTTAAGTATATATACGAAAATAGAAATTATCCCGTGCATATTCTGTGACCATAGTGAAATGAAACTATAAATAAATGACAAAAAAAACAGAAAATACATGGAAATTAAACAACACTCTACTCAGCAATCAATGGGTTACAGATGAAATAAAACAAGGAATTCAACAATATCTACAATTCAATGAAAATTCAAGCACAACTTATTGGAATGTACAGGATGTGATGGAAGCAGTTCTCTCAGGGAAATTTATAGCTATGAAACAACAAAACAGGAACAAATAAACACACTAATGCTGCACCTCCAACATCTAGAAAAGAAAGAGCAAACCAAACCCAGAGCACAAAGATGGGAAGAAATCATAAAGATTAGAGCAGATATTATCTCAACTGAAGAAAAAAGCACTTCAAAGAATCAATGAAGCAAAAAGCTGGTTCTTTGAAAGACTAAATAAAATTCATAAGACCCTAGCTAATCTCATCAAAAAGAGGAAAGAAAAAAATTCAAATACAAGCAATAAGTAATGAAAAGGGTGAAATCACCACAGACTCAGTGGAAATTCAGAAGATTATCTATTCCTACTTTGAGAATCTTTATTCTCACAGAATAGAAGACAGACAGAAGAAATGGACAGATTCCTAGAAATGTACAAATTACCAAAACTGAATCAAGAAGATATAACAACTCTCAATAAGCCAATAACGGCCAATGAAATACGAAAAATAATAAAAAAGCCTGCTGACAAAGGAAAGTCCAGATCCTGATGGATTCACACCTGAATTGTACAAGAAATTTATAAAAGATGTTATCTCTAAACTCCTCAACCTCTTCAGTGAAATTAAAAAGGAAACAGTTCTCACAAAATCATTCTTGGAGGCATTATACTGATATGAAAACTAGTACAAGACACAGCTAAAAAAGAGAAATACAGGCCAATCTCCCTCATGAACATAGATGCAAAATTCCTCAATAAAATCCTAGGAAATAGAATACAGCAAATCATCAAGAAGATCATACACCATGACCAGGTAGGATTCATCCCAGGGATGGAAAGATAGATCAATATTTGCAAATCTATAAATTTAATATGCTATATCAATAGAGCAAAAACTAAAAACCACATGATCATCTCAATTGATGCAGAAAAGGCTTTTGACAAAGTTCAAAACTCATTCAAGTTTAAAGTCCTCCAGACAAATGGAATAGAAGGCCTCTACTTCAATATGATAAAAGCCATCTATGACAACCCAATGGCTAACATAATTCTAAATGGAGAAAAACTGAAATCTTTTACTCTCAGATCTAGTACAAGACAAGGATGTCCTCTATTACCCTTCTATTCAATATAGTTTGGAATCATTAGCTAGAGCCATTAGAGAAGAGGCATAAACGAACGGAATAAGAAGTTAAATTATCACTATTTGCAGATGACTTGATACTTTACTTAGAAGACCAAAAAACTCCACCAAGAAGCTACTAGAATTGATACACAATATTAGTAGCATAGCAGGATACAAAGTCAATACCCAAAATTCAATAGCATTCCACTACACAGATAACAAACCCAATGCGAGAGAAATTAGAGAAATAATACCTTTGACAATGGCATTGCAGATAATGAAATATCTTGGAATCCACCAAACTAAAGAAGTCAAAGGGAGACTTTTTTTGGAAAGAAAAAGTCTTTTTATGGAAAATTACAGTACTCTGAAAAAACAGATCGTAGAGGATTTCAGAAAATGGAAAGATATTCGTGCTCCTGGATAGGAAGAACAAACATCGTGAAGATAGCCATACTCCCAAATTTTAGTACAGATTCAATGCAATCCCTATCAAACAACAAAATACATACCTCCCAGACTTAGAGAAATCATACCTAAAATTTATGTGGAACCTCAAAAGACCTAGAATAGCAATGGAAATCCTGTCCAACAAAGACAAAGCAGGAGGCATTGCAATTCCTGACTTGAAGTTATACTACAAAGCTACTGTGATAAAATCAACACGGTATTGGCAGCAAAAGACCTGAGGATCAGTGGAATAGACTAGAAGATGCAGAGGCCTTGATAAACACACTCAATCACTTAATATTCAACAAAAGGGCCAAATATGCTTACTGGAAGAAAGATAGCCTCTTAACAAGTGGTGTGGAAAAACTGGCTGTCCACATGCCAAAAACTAAAACTTGACCCAGGTCTATCACCATGCACTAAGCAAAAGTCAAAATGGTTTAAAGATCTAAACTTTAAAACAGAAATACTGAATTTCCTGGAAGAGAAATTGGGAGGAACACTTGAAGATATAGAGATTGGCAAAGAGTTCGTGAACAAAAATCAACTCACACAGGTAATACTTGAAAAAAATAACAACTGGGACCACCTCTTATTGAAAATTTTTGCATGTCAAAAGAAATTACCAACAAAGTCAAAAGAACCCACAAATTTCAAAAGAATCCTTACTTATAAGCTCTCAGACAATGGTCTGCTCTCTAGAATTTATAAAGAACTAAAGTACATTAAGCCCCTTAAATTCAAAGACCAACTCCAGAAATGTGCATCTGAGATGAGCACCCACTTCTCAGAGGACAAAATTAAAGAAGCAAATAAATATATGAAAAAATGCTCCACATCATTAGCCATCTGTGAAATGCAAATTAAAACAATGCTGAGATACCATCTCACCCCAGAAAGAATGGCTATCATAAAGAAATCAACCAACAACAAACGTTGCAGAGGCTGTGGGGAAAAGGGAACTCTTCTCACTGCTGGTAGGAATGTAGACTGGTGTAACTATTTTGAAAATCAGTGTGAAGTCTCCTTAAAAAACTAGGACTGGAAATCCCATTGAAGCCAGCTATCCCTCTACTGGGAATTTTCCTGGAGGAACCGAAAAACTCATATCATATATGTGTACCTATGTTTATAGCAGCACAGTTTGTGATAGCCAAATCTTGGAAATAAGCAAGATGTCTGTCATATGACGAGTGGTTGAAACAGATGTGATATTTTTATACAAGAGAGTACTACTCAGCTATAAAGAATGATAAACTTGAAGCTTTCATATTTAAGTGGATGCCACTTGAGGATATACTTGTAAGCAAAACATACCAGACCCAGATATGTAAATATCGTACAGTCTCCCTAGTACAAGTACTCAAAAGAAGAATTACAAATAGATAGGTATAACAAAAGAAAAAGGAAAGTGAGAAGTTGAGGATTGGGCGATGAGGAGAGGATAAGGAGAAAAGCTGGGATACATGACAGGGGCAAAGCCATACATTATATGTACTAGATAGGTAAGGCCATGATCCTGAGAAACATCAGCAGGTTTTTGAAACTACAAGTTAATTAGTAGCATTCTCACCCTGACTAACTATATATACTAATACTTGTGAACCAAGCAATTGCACTGAAGATAGCAATGTGTGAGAGAAGGGTCATGGTTGGAATGCCTGTCATTCTGATCTTCTAAATGCATGCTTCTTGTCATGGCACACCAAGTATTACTACACTGGTTTTTAAATTAAAGGTTTTCTTTTTCCAAATAAATAGTAATAAATGAAAAATAAAACACAGGAAATAAAAATGTTATAGAAGAGTCCTTTTATAGTTCTGTATATAGATAGATCTCTAAATTTCCATGTAAATATATGTAAGCATTCATTCCTATTTTTTTAAATTGTTTTTTCTTCATGTTCTATAAGGACTTAAAGCTTAGTATCTCAATAGTTATTGGAAAATACCTGTTCCATGTTATGCCTATGATGGCTGATATTTAGACAGATAGTGATGGTAAACTGAACTATATATGTTGCAGGGTAATAAGAAGCTTCTCTTCTGGAGGGTTAACAACCTAAGTTTTCAGATCAAAAATTGAAGAAAAGGAAGGGCTTTAAGTTTAGCCAAAATTTTGGCCCTAGCCTTTCAAAGTCAGTGAAAACTCAGGACATAAAGAGAACCTGTACTAAACATCATGTAACTCAGTTGTGCCCCAAATTTTCTAATAAACATGATTATGGAGCCATGTAATTATGGAGGAATGTGATTGATGATGTATACCTAAGGAGAGTTATATGGAGAGAAAACATTCTCTCAGGCTTTCACAGAGCGCGAAATGGTCAAACAATGGCTATGACTCATCCACATGGCTGACACTGACAAAAGATCTACAAAGTGTGGTACAGGGTTATAGGATAAACCCTGAGGGGACTTGACTGACCTTATCAGATACAGAAATTATATTTCTTGTTATATAGGTCTTGCTTTATCTTGGTCTTAACCATCCAGCAGAAAAGTGTAAAAACAAAGTATATAAAGTGAAGCCATATTAATATACTGAGCTGTGAAGGGCTCAAACGACAACTTCTGCGGATAACCCACCACTATTGTGGACTGCTGGACTGTGTTGGGTTGTTTTGCTGAATTCATGCACCTATAGCACTTAAGTACCAGTGGAATACCCATCTCTGACTGGACTAAACAAAACAAAGGGGCTACAAAGTAAGGACCATTTCGTAGTTCTATATACATAGTTAGGAGAAATATACAGATACTTTCGCTTAACACAGTGAGATTTGTACTAATAGTGTTTGGGCAGGATATCCTGTCTGCTTCTTACATTATGGATAATCAGTAAGAAGATAACAATGTACAATGTATTAATTATTGAAACTGTCTGTAGTGGTTGATACATTTTTGTCAGCTTGGCCTGATGATTCTGGCACAGTTCCAGTGCAGTTCTGGGTGGTGGGGGCCCCGTCCTGGAACACAATTGGTTCTGCCCCAGAGTGACTCAGGGAAAAAGGACCTTATAAAGGAGGGCTGAGGAAGTGGTAGATCTCTCTCTCTTCCTCACTTTGTTGGAGGAACTTGAGTCTTTGCCTTCAGCTTGGCCTTCATTGCCTGGTTTGCAGCGCAGACTCTTTGGCCTCTGGCTTGGATCCTTCGCTTGTGTCGCAGACTCTTCAGTCTCCCCTTGTAGACCCATTCGATGACAAATAGTCGTTGGCTTCAGACCTGGGGAGTGAATTCTTCAGCCTGAGATGTGCAGGAGCCCTCTGCTCACTCCTTCGTCTGACTCTGCGGCTGACTGTCTTAAGCCAGTCTTGTAATTCCTTATCTTGTGTTAACTTGTGTTCCTTACATTATATCTGTTCCTCTAAGTAAACCTTAACTAGTACACTGTCCTATTAATCAGCTTTGAAACTATCTCATTGATATTTATTTCTCAATAAAAAATACATATTTTCAATTCTCTAATTTTTTCCACTGCAATCAAATACCACTAACTTTGAGTTGTCAAAGTATTTCTATCAATCTCATGCCATCACTTTTATTATTTTCTTATACACGTGGATATTATTTTATTTGCAATAAAATGAATGAGTTCTACCAAAAGGCTTTTTAAGCAAGATGCTAAAAGGGAAAGACAGAAAAAAAATCGGTGGAAAAATATAAGAATATAGAACTCAGAAATATAGTGGTTTGACTATTGAATAATGAAGCATGAGTGAGCCATACTTGGCAATCATTTAGAAGTAAAAGTGCAAACCTGGACAATATGTATATTCAAAGCAGTAAAATTTTAAGGTAAGGTATGGCAACTCAGGTGGCACTGAAGTTGTTCAACTGAATGATTTTGCCCAATTTTGGGTAGGGTCCAGAAATACAAAGAACAATTTCTTGCATATGGTTATGGTTAAGAAGTACAAAATAAAATTGCCTGGGACTAATTACAAACAAACCCCATTTCATCATTTATCTTATATCTGTATCTTCTCAAAAATACATTACAACTTTTCCCCTTGAACACATTCAGTCTGTTGGTGCTACCCATGAATTTGGGTTGGCTTGTGACTTGCTGTGTCTAATTTGTCTCATTAATAAGGAACTTGTATATCTTCTTTGGGATTTGTAGTAAAGTGATGAGAGTACACCAAGGCTGACCTGTTTCTAAGAAAAAAGCATTCAAAAATTGTAAAACAAACAAACATACAAACAAAGCAGGTGTTTTGAAAGGCAAAAGTAAATGCAGGAAAGCCAGTCAACAATCCCAGAAACAACAGGATCAGCCGCATACCTCAGCAGACTAAAGTGCCTGCTTAGGCAGATGCAGGGGCTGGGTTTCGATCTTGCCCCCAGGGCATGCTGAGATGGCAATTGACACTGGGTGTGGTGGTGTGCACACCAGTAATCCCAGAGCTTGGGAGGCTGAAAATAGGCGGATCACTACAAGTCTGATCTGTGTAGTGAGACAATGTACACTCTGTGTGAAATATATTAAAAAAAAAAAAATCCTAGAAACAGAACCACTGACCAAATATAACAGAAGTTTCTGTGGAGTAAATGTTTGACAGGCCATAAAAAGAATCAATCAGTTAACTTGAGTCTACCCTAGTAACCCAGGGAATCCTTTTGAAGGAGGTCTTGTTGAAGTCACTAAAGTTTAGAATCCTTTGAAACATGGCAATGTGTAACAACTATAAGGATCCTAAACTCTAAACTCACTGACACATCTACTTAGTTTAAGGTTCAGGCACTTTTCCAGCTTGAATCCTATGATGCAAACACAGACACAGTCACAGATATTGGAGAACTGTAAATAAGTTAGAATAAGTGGAACTCCATGACTGTTTAGGATTTAGGTTTGATCTTTTTTTTTTTTTTTTTTTTTTTTTTTTTGTGGTCCCAGGAATTGAACCCAGGACCTTGAGCTTGCCGGCGAGTACTCATTCCACTAAGCTATCTCCCCAGCACCAGATTTTATGTTAATTATTGAACTTGTTAGCCACCCTGCTTAATGAGAGTGGGCACTATTGACAAACACTGAAAAAGAAAATTTCTTCTGTTGTTTCTCAAAGGGACAAGTGGTACTATTTCCTGTAGCTGTCAATTCTTTGTTAATGGAACTAGAAATTTGATGGTTGATGTCTCAGTAGTCTAAGTACTGACCAGCAGTGTTTTATAACATTATAAGTATCAAAGTAGCTCCCAAGTGTTTACAAAGTTGCTTAAGATAAGCCAGTACTCAAAGAAGAAAATAAACACAAATGCATTGTTCTTTTTTTTTTTTAATATATATATTTTAGGGAAGGGTTTATAGATTGTTCAGAGTCTCACTACTAGAGTGGACTTGTAGTGATCCACTTGTTTACAGCCTCCCAAGAGCCATGTGCACTACTGGGCCCTGTCTCAATTGCCATCTCAGTGCTCCCTGGGAGCAGGGCTGACATAGCAGCCTGAGGATCAAACCCCTGGCCCCTACACCTGCTTGCAGACACTTTAATCTGCTGAGCTATTTGTCAGGCCTTCAGATGCATTATTCTTGGAAAAAAATATCTGCTTTTACATATTATATATTTGAAAAATGCTTATTATTCTGATAATGGATATGATACACTAAAAAGTAGGGAGTGTGTATTCTGTTGTTCACTCTGAACACTCAACACCTATTAATTTCTAGCCCAAAGTTGAAGCTGAAATCTCCCCAAAGGCTCAGGCATCAAAGGGTGACCCCTAAGGCTGACGTGTCCAGAGGGTGAGACATAGCTAACTGGATCACGATGACACTAATTTGTCAGTTTATTCATCCACTGATGTGTTCCTTCCCAAGTGTGTTCCACTGAATGGAACTGACTTGGAGGAGCTAATCCACTGGGAAATGTGGGATGTTTCTTGGCCTTAGCCCCTTTCCCTCACTTTTTCTATGCTTCTCACAAACATGAGATGAGAAACTTAGCTCCACCGCACACTGTCTGCTGTCTTGGACAGCCTCACCTCAGATCTGGAATCAATGGAGCTATCTGGCTATGGACTGGACCTCTAAAACTTTGAGTCCTATATAAATCTTTTGTCTTCTAACATGTTTTCTTTTGGTATTTCGCCACAATGACAGAAATATGATGAGCATAGTAAATGTTGAACAAAGGTTTTAAGTAGGCTGGATGATCAGATCAATGAGTATAGGGAAATGGATTTCAACTCATACACTAATGTGTTCATCCAAATGTATTTCAAGTACTTTTTTCAGGCTTTACCCAGGTCATAAGTGTTATGGTAGCAGTGAGAATGAATTTATTTAAAGAATATTTATTTTCTATCTGGACAATGATATTAAAAGATCAGTTACTGTGAGTTCTAAATTCTATATATGTAGTATCTCATTTGATCCTTGCAATACACAGTGGTAGAACATTACATTTATTTATGTTATTCAGAAACAAACATAAAAGAATGAGGCCAAATCATTTTTAAATTCCATATTAAATAAACCTAATGGATAGTCTTATTTCTTCTTTATCTTTTGTGAATTTAGCAAAAACTTTGTCCATTGGTCCTAGGTCAACTCTTTACCACCAATAATGAAAAATTTAAAATATGGGTGATTTGTTTATTTATTTGTTTCATTTTTTTTTAAACTTTCTGCAGTATTGGATATTGAAGGCAGGGCATTTTGAATGAGATGGATGGTCAGCTCTTTTCTTATGTTTAATTTGAGACAGGTTCTAATTTGCTGTTGCCCAGGCTGGGTTTCAACTTGTGATCCTCACATCTTAGCATCTCACAGTGCTAGTACTACAGGTGCATGATGCCATGTTCAGCTAGAAACAAGAGTTTTAGAAAGTCAGCTTTCAATGAAAAGTACATAGTTCTGTTTTGAGATACTTTACATGTTAATGGAAAGTTTAGGGCATATTTAAATTTTAAAATAAGTAAATAATATAAATTCAGGTAGAGTATTATATGTATTGATATAAGCAGAGTATTATATGTGATAGATTTGGGGGGACTTTCAGGCAGGATTTTAGGAAAGGCACTTTAAATTTGAATTTGACCAAGCATCTCAGTTTGGTAATGAAGGTATTACTAAAGGGAAAGAGTACATAATCTGGGTGAGGGTGACAGCTCAATGCTAAGCACATGATAAATATGCAACTAATGAGTAGATTAATTTACCCTATTAATTATGTTTGTATTACCATGCCAAATATATCTATCACCTACACTCAATAAGTTAACACACTTTTAAACATATATTATTTTATCACACATCTATGAAGTTATCAATTTTTATAATAAATTAATTAAATATGATTAAGCAGATTTTACCATTCATTGAGAATTTATCATGGAGAAAATATATTCAAGTCAACCCTCATATCTCAAATTAGGAAGCTGACAATTATGTTTTTAGTACACAAACTGAAAAATATGACATGTAGCAAAACAAAAAGGAACGATGAGGGTTGGGTTGTAAGCAGAAGATGAGACAAAGGACACAAGACGTCAGGTAGAGTATAACAAGTGTGGTCACTTTTTTTCCCAGAAGAAACAACAACAACAACAACAACAACAACAACAAACCCTTTGAAACACTGTTTTAAGGTGCTAAAGATGTCTTTGGAGAAGTTGGTATTATTTCTACCCAATAAAGTAAAATTGAAGACTTTCCAACATGAACATAAATATGTTTTGCTAAACAATATGGTACTTTGGTATTATTCTGAGCTCACCATAATTTATTATATATTATTGTTATAATATAAACCATAAATTGCAGATAATAACTGAAGAATTAAAATCTTTCAAATGGTATGAATCCAAGGTTTAACAAGAGTTTCTCAACATTGGCATGATTGCTACTTTGAAACACGTCATATGTTTGCAGGGTTCACCTGCTATGCATAGAATGTTTTTAAGTATTGCTGGTCTCTACCTTTTAGAAGCTGCCTCAAGTTTTGGCATTCAGAAAAGTCTGACATTTCCAAATATTCAGATTAAAGTAAGTTCACCTTGGGCTGATAACTTATAATCATAAGCTTATCATATCACATAAGCTTAAAATATTAACTGTTCATTTAAGCAATTTTTAGATTTTGTACCAAATCTAATCAACTAACTTACACTCTTTGTTTTACTTTTCTTATCAAATGCTTGAAATTTTCCATTATTTAAGACAAGATAATTTAAATCATGACACTATCTAGTATGCAGATACATTATATAATTATTCAACAAGATATTTTTGATTGCCTACTGCTTACAATAAATTATGTTAAGGATGTTGGACAAAGACATAAAATAAACATGTTTTAAAATGTAAAAACCATTTTATTCTATTAAAAATTTGCATTTACTCAAAAATATAGTGGTTGGTTTAGCATATGAAAATTAATCTATATAACACAAAATACAAATAGAATGAGAACACAATAAAATGTTCACTTGCATCATTATATAAATACTTTTAAAATTTAATATTCTTCCATGAGCAATATATTTGAGAAACTAGGAATAAAATATTTCTACAAGTGGAAAAAGACATCCATGAAAGACCTATAGGTGATGTCAAATGAAATGGTGGGAAACAATATTTTCTGCTTAAATTTGTAATATGGCAGGATTCCTGATTATTCTATGTTGTGGTTGATACACTGTGTCAACTTGAGAAGTTTGCAAGTCTAACTAAGAGACTTAGGAGAGGGCCAGCTTTCTCAGTTTGTTAACAGCCTGAGCCTGTGAAAGAGGAGGGGACAGAAATGGTGTGGGTGAGTAGCCTGCATCTAATATAATGGAGGAAAATAGGTTTTCTCTCCCTCAAATGTGCTGTTGCTGCTTTTTCTGCCTTCTACCACCTTGTACAGGTCCCCCTTTGCCATGTCACCATGCCTTGGAGCCAGCTGGTTACGCAGTGAATCCCCCACAGATTGCTGACTGAGTAAACCTTTCTTCCTTAATTTCAGGTGCCATGTGGTTTCTCTCAGCAATGGAAAAAAGAGTAACCAAGATATTTGACAATACTCAATCTGTGGTATAACCTCTGTATCAGAGGTTTTAGTTTAGATTATTAGACCAAACAAAAGAAATATTCTTACTAGCATGATATTTTACCAGAAATAAGCAAAACAAAATTGTAACTGGAATGATCTTATTTCTAATAGCTACCTCAACTAATCATAAATCTATATTCTGGCTTGTCTTCAGTTCTCATAAATCTTTCGTCTGGTTTGGTTAAACCTAATTACAAAAGAAGCATTATTGAACAAAAAATCAATACATCAAGTTGAGCTCTATTTTTATATGTTGGTAATGAATAACCAAAAAGTTAAATTAATTTCATTTATGATAGCACCAAAAGCAATATATCTATTATTTTTATAAGTGAGATTCCTTGTATATTTACAACATTTAAATTAAAAAGATAATTTTATTCAGAAACAAATAGCAATGAGACAGTTTCAAAACCAATTAGTATGACAGTTTCAACAAGTAATACATTGCATACTGTTGTCTTAGTGATTATTCATAGCACAAGATGCAGACATGATATCCTGTCCACAAATACTATTAGTACAAATCTTTCTACTCATTGAATTAAGAGAAAGTAGCTGTATATATATCCTATTTTATATATACAGAAACAAAATGGTCCTTCATTTGTATCCCCTTTTTTGTTTAGTCTTGTCAGATATGGGTATTCCATTTTTCATTTAAATATGTAGGTATGTGAATTCATCAAACTATTCCACTATATTCCAGTGGTCCACAATAGTAGTGGCTTATCCATAGGAATGGCAATGTCAGAAGTTGTTGACTTGGGCCTTTTACAGCTCAGCATATTAATATGGCTTTACTTTTATACTTTATTTTTATACTTTATTTTTATACTTTTCTGCTGGATGACTAAGACCAAGATAAAGCAAGGCCTATATCACAAGTAATGAGGCTTTTGTATTTAATAAGGCCAGTCATATTCCCTCAGGATTTATCCTGAAACCCTGTACCGCACTTTGTAGATCCTTTGTCAGTATCAGCCATGTTGCTTGACCAGTTTGTTCTCTGTGAAATCCTGAGAGAACAATTTCGCTCCATGTGACTCTCCTTAGGCACACTCTACATCATCAGCCACTTTACTTTTTGGCTCCATAATCACCTTAATCAGAAAATTTTGGGCACAACTGAGTTATATGATGTTACAGTACAGGTTCTCCTATGTCCTGAGTTCTCACTGACCTTGAAAGGCCAGAGCCAAAATGTTGGCTGACCTTGCAGCCCTTCTTTTTCTCTAATTTTTGGTCTTCAAATTTAGGTTGTTAACTCTCCAGAAGAGAAGCTTACTATTATTACCCTACAACATAGGCAGTTGAGCTTACCCTCACTATCTATCTGAATATCAAACATCTTATTTTTTTTATCAAACATCTTAGACATATCATGGAACAATTATTTTCCATCAAGTATTGATATGTTAAACTTTAAGTCCTTAAAAAATAAAAAGATATTTTAAGAAATAGAAATAAACAATTGCATATTTTAACACAGAAATTTAGAAATCTAGCCATATACAGAATTATACTAGGACTGTCCTGTGACATTCTTTTTCTTATGTCTTACTTTCCTGTATTACCCTTTTTTTAAACAAACATTTAGTTGAGAGATAGTATGGCAGAAGTAGGTATGACATGACAAGCAGTATATATTTACAAGACCAGAATGATAGGCATTTCAAGCATGACCCTACTTTACACACTGTATCTTCAGTGTAGTTTCTTAGTTCACAGGTATCAACATATATAGTTAGTCAAGGGAAAATCCTACCAATTAGCAGTTTCAAAAACCTGCTGAAGATTCTCAGGATCATTGCCTTACCCATCTTGTACATATCAATATATCGCTTTGCCCCTGTCATGTTTCCTAGCTTTTTTTCCTTGCCCTCTCTTCATTGTCCAATCCTTAAGTTCTCACTTTCCTTTAATTGTGTTATACCTTTTTGTATTTATTTCTTCTTTTGAGTTCTTACTTAGAGAGAGTATACAATATTTACACAAATGGGTCTGATTTATTTCACTTATGAGTATATCTTCAAGTGGTATCTACTTAAATATAAAGGTTTCAAGGTTATCATTCTTTATAGCTGAGTAATTCTCCATTGCATAGAAATACCACATTTTTTTCATCCATTTGTCAGGTGATGAGTACCTTGGTTGTTTCCAAGATTTAGCTATCACAAATTGTGCTGCTATAAACAAAAGTACACATATATCACTATGATATGATGTTTTCAGTTCCTCTAGGAAAATTCTCAGTAGGGGAATACCTGGTTCAAATGGTATTTCCAGTACTATTTTTTTCAGGAGTCTACACCCTGATTTCCATAATGGTTGTACCAGTCTACATTGTGACCAGCAGGGGAGAATGAATCTTCTTTCCCTACAGCCTTTCCAGCATTTGTTGTTGGTTGATTTCTTTATGATTACCATTATTTCTCGGGTGAGATGGTATCTCAGTGTTGTTTTCATTTGCATTTCACAGATGGCTAATGATGTCAAACATTTTTGCATATATTTATTCACTTCTTTAATTTTGTTCTGTGAGAAGTGTGGGTTCATCTCAGATCCCCATTTCTGGATGGGGTCTTTAAATCTTGGGGCCCTGATGTTTTTTAGTTCTTTATCAATTCTACAGAGCAGACCTTTGTCTGAGTGGTTATTAGTTAATTTTTTTCCCAAATTTGTGGGCAGTCTTTTCACTTTGTTGTAATTTCTTCTTTATTGTGGTTGTTTGTACTTTTTATTATTATTAGCTATGGAAGAATAAATAAACAGCATTTTATGCCACATTAAGAAGAAAAATAAAGGACCAAGTATGTAAGAAACTAGACTGATTAAAGGACTGAAGGAAAAAAAAATGATGTATCCTCTTTGAATTTTATACTTAGTAAACATATCTTTGAAAACGAAAAGTAAAATATTTTCTAGCTAAACACACTTGAAATATTTTAAAACCTCCAGATGTAGCATATAGGAAATAACAAAGAGCATAATTCAAAAGGCAAGTGAAGTTCAAGTATGCTTCTGCATGAACAATAAAGAGCTCTCAAAGTGATAGTTATGCAGGATTACAAAAAATATATTAGATGAATGCTTATTTAAAAGGTCATTGAATATTTCTATGAAGCAATACCAATCCATGTCAGGTTATACACGTATTTTTCTTTTATATGTGTGTATATGTGTGTATAAAGGACTGGGAAGAAGTATTATAAAGTCAACAGAAAATTGAAATATACTTTTCAAAATTTCTAATACTAACAGAAGATATCATACGATGTCTTTTAGATAAATTGCAATTCAAAGATATAGTATAAATCTTAAAACAAAATTTAAAATTAAGCAGCATTCAGAAAAATAATATAATTAAAAATTAAATGTTTCAAAAAAATTGAGGTAAGGAAAAGTTTTCATGCTAGCAAAGAAGTGCTAAGAATAAAACATAAGATAAATACAAGAATGACAAATAAATGACCATCACTTCAGACAGTTTGGGGATAGGATATTGCACAAAGTTCTAGTGTGTTGTGGACATGGATAATGACCATGGCACTTACTGGTGGCCAGGTGTCACTTGGGGGACTAAACTACAGCTATTTCCTTGAAATCCACCCTGTAGACCCATATGAAATCTTGACCCATAGGGTGCAAGAGTAGTTCATTTGTAGAGTGTGCTGATGGAAATATTTTGCTGCTGTATACAAAAGAATAACTGAAAGACTACTATTGTGTAGCTCTTATTCTCCTGTGTTTGTTGCCCTATTTGGTGGGTTCTTTACATTCTTGTTCATGGGGTTGTGATCATTTTGCTTCCTCTCTAGAACATCATTTAGTAGGCTTGGCTTTGTCATCATGAAATTCTTTAGTTGTTCTTTGTCATGGAAGTATTTTACTTCTCCATTATACCTGAAAGAGAGTTTTGCAGTGTGGGTTGGAATTTGCTTTCTTGCAAAACTTGAAGTTCTTTGCTCCATGCTCTTCTTGACTTGTTGGTTTGTGAAGAGAAATCTCCTATTATTCTGATGAGTTTTCCTTTAAATGTGATCTGTTACTTTTCTTTAGCAGCTTTTAGTATACTGTCCCAGTGCTGAATTTCTGGGATCTTTATTTTTATATGCCTGGGAGTGGTTTTAACTGGGTTGATGTTATTTGGATATCTATGTTCTTCAGTTCCCTGAATGGCAGATTGTTGCCCTATATTTGGGAAGTTTTCTGTTATTACTTCTGCCCATATTCTTTTTATATCACTTGTATTGACTTCTTCCTTCTCATTAATACCTGTTAGTTTCACATTGTTCATCTTTGCATTGTCTTGCAGGTATTGAATTATTTTTTTCTGCATTCTAGTTGTTTTTAAGAGATCCTTCCTTACTTTTTCACTAGCTGCAATGGTGTCTTTAAGGTCAGAGAATCTATTTTCCCTTTCACTAAAATGGATTTGTCAGCTTGCGATTGAAGTTTTAATTTCCTGTATATCACTTTGAATCTGTTTCATACATTCTATGTCTTTCCTATATTGCTTATTCAGGGGTTCTATCATTTTTATATTTTGCTCTATTTTTTTATCAGTGTATTCTTTAGAAGCACTTAGTAATTCTTTAATTATAGTTATCATTACTATTTTTACTTCAGAAATTATTTCTGATCTGATTTCTTCTATACCTTTCTACAGTTTTTTCTTTACTTCCAATGCTATTATTTCAGAGATTTCAGGTGTGTGATTTCTAGTTTCCTCTATGCTGGTGTCTTTTGCATTTGTACTGGGTGGACTTAGGGCCTGAGACTGCTTTATGTTCCTTCTCTTTGTCATTTTGTGACTTTTGATCTTTGATGTAGAGCTTAGATAGTGTTGTCACCTTAGCATCAAGTACAGATCTAGGAAATTCAGACTCCAAGTGTGGCTTGGGTCCGGTTTCTGTGCTCCACTTCTTCCAGCTGCAGCCTTGCAGTTGAACCCTTTGTGTCACTCTGACAAGATATTCTGCTCCTGAATCATCTGGGTGGTTCTTGCCTATGGCCTCTTTGCAGGAAGTTCTACTGAAGTGTTCCACGCTGGGCCTGAGCTCTTGGTCTCTGGAGGACCTGGAAGCCTGGGCAGTCTCACTCACATGCTGGGCCTGCACTCTGGGTCACTTCATGATCCTGCAGTCTCAGTAATTTCTTTTGACCTGCAAAACTTCTCAATAGGGGCTGGGGAGATGACTCAGTGGAATAAGTGCTTCCCTGGCAAGCACAAGGGCCTGAGTTCAATCCCTAGTTCCACCAAAAAAAAAAAAAAAAAAAAAACACTTCTCAATAAGAGGTGGTCCTACTTGTTAATATTTTCAAGTATTACCTGTACGATTTGATTTTTTTCATGAAATCTTTGCCTACCCCTATGTGTTCAAGACTTGTTATTACTTTATCTTCTAGGATATTACTGTTTCTGTTTTAATGTTTAGATCTTTAATCCATTTTGACTTTAGCTTAGTGTATGGTGATAGACCTGGATCAAGTTTTAATTTTTGGCATGTAGAGATCCAGTTTTTCCAGCACCATTTGTTAAGAGGCTATTTTTTTTCCAGTAAGTATGTTTGGACCCTTTGTTGAAAATAAGATGGCTGAGTGTGTTCGTAGAGGTTTCTGCATTTTCTAATCTAATCTATTGATCCTCAGGTCTATTTCATTGCCAATACCATGCTGATTTTATCACAGTAGCTTTGTAGTTTAATTTCAAGTCAGGAATTGTAATGCCTCCTACATGGTCTTTGTTGTCCAGGATTGCCTTAGCTATTCTAGGTTTTTTCTTTTTCCAAATTAATTTTAGGAATGATAAGAAACATTAACTACTGACAAGTAGCTCATAGTGGCCATTTTAATGGAACAGTAGTAGGTTTTATATTTCTAATAAGAATGTATTTCTATGATGCTTTTGTAGATGTGTGGTTATTAAAAATTTAATGAAAAGTTAGCAACTAAAAGTTGTCCTTTCATCAATTTAGATTGGATTTTTTTTATAGAAGATCCTTAGAAAAATCTAGTGATACTGGGCATGGTGGCACATACCTGTGTTCTAGTATTCAGGAAACTGAGACAGAAGTGTCAAACTGAATTTGAAGCCAGCCTAGTGTACACAGTGAATTCAAGGCCAACCTGAACTACACTGTCAGATGCTGTCCCAAGAGAAGGGTTGGGAAGCAAATAAAAACCAATTGGTTTGGGTGGAGTTAATATGGTAGAAAGCCTTTTAATTTTAAAGATAATAAATATGAAATAATAGTGATACAGAATTTCAAATCATGATAAGAAATTAATAATGGTTATTATATTGCATATTGTTATTTTCAAAATAGTTGCTTTGATTATCAGGTATAGGCATGTAAGATTGATCAAACAATACAAACACTACATGTTCCTTTGTATAAACTAATTGTAATTAATAGTAGGATTACCTTAGTTTATATATATATATATATATATATATATATATATATATATTTCTTTCTTCTTTTTTTCTTTAATACATCCTAGTTGTTATTTTCATTTGAGCAATTTATTTCCCTTTCACAATATGTATTATATATTTTGGATCTTATTTACTCTTCAGTTTCTTATACGAGAGAGGTGATAGTTTATTTAACTCTGATTTGTTTCACTTATGAGTATGATCTCTCATTGTTCTATTTACCTAAAAATACCTTGAGATTATCTTTTCTTATAGCTGAATATACTCCACTGTACAAAAATACCACATCTTTCCTTCTCTATTCCTTGACTGATGACCCTTTTGATTTCTCCCCAAAGATTTAGCTATTACTAATTGTACTAATATAAACATGAGCTAACATATGTCACTGTGTGTCATTTTCCAATTCTTATTGAAAAATACCAAGAGGAATAATTCCGTCAACCTCTAATCCTAGTTTTCTGAGGAATCTCCACACTGCTTTGCACAGCTGTAGCAGGCTACACTCCCACTAACAGTGCAGAAGATGTCCTTTTTTTCCCCACAGTGCCACTACCATTGGTTGTTTGTTGAGTTTTGATGATAGCCATCTCTTCTGAGATGAGATGGAAACTGAGATCATTATTGTAATTTCCACTTTTTGGATGACCAATGGTGTTGAACATTTTTTTTCATATATCTGTCACTGGTATTTCTTCATCTGAAAAATGTGTATTTACCTCAGATGCCAAGGTTTTTTTTCAGAACTGGGGATTGGACTCAGACCCTTGTGCTTGCCAGGGAAGTGCTTATTCCACTGAGCCATCTCCCCAGCCCCTGTATGTCAAGCTTTTCATTCAATTTGAATTCAGGGGCTCTGAGTTTTTCTTTTTTTAGTTTTTCATGTGTTATAGTAGATGTCCTTTGTCTGAATGACAGTTGACTAAATTTTTTTCTAATTTTGTGCATTTTTTTCACTTTGATTTCTTTTGATGTGAAAAAACTAGGGTAGAACATCTTAAAGTCCTTCTGCATTTATGACCACATTTATTTGACTCTACTGAAGTTAGGAGTAGTAGAGTTCAAATATTGAAATGTAGTTGTGGGGTCAGCCAGCCAGCCCATGGAATAAAGCACTGCTTAGGCAAGCCTAACCTTGTCTAAGGGACCATGGTTTGAATCCCTGTACCACATGCCATGCCAGCCTCGCCCCAAGAGTGGGCTGCGCTAACCAGAGCCTGGGTGTAGTGGTACAAGTCTGTAATCCTAGTGCTGGGAAGGCTGAAAGTGGGAGATCACCATGAGTCCAAGATGAGTAGTGAGACTCAGCAACAAGGAAATACATTGTAAATAAATAAATAAAGTGCAGCTGTGATTAAAATAAGACAAAAATAAAATCAAGGACAACTTTGATTGGAGACTATCACCTAGAAATGTTAATTTTGTAAAGGGTAAGATTCTTAATTATAGGAACATGTGTGCCAGAAATTTTTGGTAAGAGACAGAATGTGACTAAAGTTATATGGATTCTGTCTAACATATCTTAAAAAAAATAGGTTCATTTGGCTGATAGACTTTCTTGGGCATAGTACTTTTTGACTGAACTATGAAGTTATTGGATAGGTTGTTCATACAAATCCTACTTTGTTTTGCTCTTCATTTTCATTCATTCATTCAAAATAATTTAACCTACTGAAATTCAAGGTTGGATTATACTGCAGTTTTTAGTATTATATCTTCAGGATTATATGCTGGATGCTGTGGACCAAAGTATATATATCACAAAATTCAATAAATATTTGGAGCCATGCCATACCCAAGAAGAATAAAGTAGTAGCCAACATGTAGATATAAGCTAGAAATAAACACATGCTTAAATTATGTATTCAGAGAAAATACATCAAATGTTCACTGAAGAATCAAATTAGATTTTCATAAATGTGTAAGGTTTTAGTTCAATGTAAATGAATGAGTGTATTTTTCCCTTTATGGAGTAAGAGAGAAAAGGCATTGGGGAGTGGATATATGAACATATGTACCAGGAGGTAAGTTAATGGCCAGTATTTTATATTTTAAATGTAGTTTCAAATTATTGAAATAGAACTCAGAGATTTGTGGGAGATAAGTGTGAGAAAACTGAAGCAACCGGATGACTCTGGACACCTAATGGCAACAGTGGAATTCAAGGATTTACCTTATAAGGGTTGAACTGTTAAAACTTAATGCTATGATACTATTTGTGTTTTAAAATGTAAGCCCTCTGAGGAAAAATAATTTAGAAATGATAAACGTAAGATGCACATTGATTAGGTGGAGGTCTTAAAACTCATATGAAAAGGGCATACCCCAAAGCCTTGACAGTTAAGATGGAGACATAGTTGTGACCAGTGAGTTGGTGAATAATGCTTTCACCCAGGAAGTCTCTGAAGCAGACAAATACGTCATGCATCCAGCTGTAAGGGGATGTAAAACACAAATCAGCAAAGGCTCACTACTTAGTCACATACCCTGCTCCCTCTCTTTCAGGGCACACTAGGCTGAATTTTATAGTTTTCCTTCCAATTTGTGGTAGCCACATGATTAAAATCTTACTAATGATATGTAAGATTTGATTCCATGCCATAATCATGTTGGTTCCTCTTCTGCAGAGCAAAATCATTCCGGTGACGCTGGAAATTTTCTACTGATCATGAATAAGACTCAACTTGTGCAGGCACTAAGCTCCTGACGTACTGTTCGGAAAATACTGTCCTGAACCAGGAAGATGATATATGAGAAAATGTACATTTTGTGTTTATTTGAGCAGCTAATAATACCTTTAATAAAATGCTTTATGTTAAGAAAGTCCACAATGACATAAGTTTTTATTTTTCATGTTTATTTTAGTATCTCCATAAGTGTTGAAATCATCTTTATATGGAGCATACAATTAAAGTTTATGTATCTGTATTATAGGTAATACAAATTTTATTTAAAAGTACAATACTAAAGAAAGATAAAATATCTGGTGCTGAATTTCCATGACAATCATTTAGGAAGCATGATCAAAGAATAACTATAATTGTAATAATTTGGTCTTACAGGAATACTACATACCTAGGTAGCTGTGCTCTTGGAAGAGTACTGAGCAATGCTCCATAGCTCTGTTTAGACAAATTAATTTACTTATTTGAATTTACAGCAGAACTGATGCAGCTATTTATAAGTACATATCAATAGTTAAAGAGATTGCATAGCTTTTTGACTTCAATGTACTATGCAGGTTTAAAAGTCTGTGGAAAAATGGATAAATTATCTAAGATGAATAAGTTTCCACTTGGAAAAATGTTTCCTAAAGTTCAGAGCTCTCAGAGTTATTCCTTAGACTTGCTGTGATAAACACATTGTAAAATGTGGACATGCTTTTCTATTGACGGAACAATCCTGATGCGACAGTGCAGGCTCTGAAGGGCCAATGCCAAAGTCGTAGCAAAAGAGTAAGAGAGACTGAAAGATAGACAGATAACGACTTACTTTGGGAAGTAATCTACGAGCACTTAATTTTAGTGCTTTTATTTTGTAAAGCAATATAATCTTACATCTCCTTTGTTAAGCAGCTTTCTCCTCCAGCTATTGTTTTATTTTTACAAATCTAGTTATCTTCTGATCACAGATATTAAGATGTTTTTGAGCCCATCCAAACGTCTGGCATATTGCAGAAACTGACTTATATTACTTTGTATTTACAGTAGCTTGTTTAACTCTACATTAGGGCACTACTAATAATTTCAATTTACCACTTAGGAGTTAGATAACGGTCTGAAATCCTGTGACTAACCAGCAAAGCAGGCCTTAGCCACTTGATGACACAATTTTAAACACAGGGGATGATCATCTCTGATCAAGCCAAGTAATAGAAAATTTCCTATGTTGATGTATGGTGCTGGGCTGCTTCCAAAGTAGTAATTCACAAAATGCAAGTTTTTTCAATTGAAAAGGTTGTAAAAATTTGTTTGTTGGGGGTAAGGAAGGAAATGTAATTAAAGGCTACATTCAGACTCACATTTCATTTTAAATAAAAGAATATGTGTGATTTGGACACTAGTCACCTAGGCACTGCATATTTTAAGTCGGTACACATTGTCAGAATATTAAATTATCCAATAGCAAAACTGCATCTGGCAGAGCTGACTATGCCAGGTAACTTTAAATAGAAGCTGGAGGTAATTAATGTATAGCAGCACTGTGTTTTGCTGGTAAAAGTTATCTGAAGTTTCTTTTTGTATGACTGCTATTGAAGCATAAAATGAGAAGAAATGAAACTAAAACTATAAGCTTATGGATATAGTGCATCTTTTAATGTACAAACAACAACATTAATAAACCCACTCTAGAATATATATATATTATATATATTCATACATGTGTATATATACATACTTACATACACACACACTTATATATATATATGTGTGTGTGTGTGTGTGTTTGCTTTTGCATATGGTCCTTATAAAATGAAGCTGTAGATCAAAAATCATTCAAGAAAGGGCTGCTACACATCACTTGCATTTAGAAAATCAAGGAGCCTTGGATTTGGACTGACTTCAGGTATAAGTCTAATCTGAAAATGCCCAATGAAATTATATTTATGGCTGTAATTAGAATTAAAGGAAAGTTTCAAGTTTTAATTTTCTCTAAGGATTGTGAAAAAGCCTGTTTATAATTTAATTTCTAAATCTGTTATGCCTTTTTTGCGGTAATGGAGATTGAACTCAGGGCATTTTCATTCCAGTCAGTTTTAACTTTCATTTTAAGGCGCAGTATCCCTAAATTGTGAAATTTCCTAGGATGTGCTTGAAGTTGTGATTCTCCTGCATCCGTTTTCCAGTGATCTGGGATAACAGGCCTGTGCCAGCATGCCGGAATTTAATTGTATTATGTTTTCAAAAGGGTGATTCAAATCCACCTTTGTGTGTAATACACACATAGAGGCACACACTTTTTTTAAGAGTGAAAAAAACTCCAAACAATGGTGGATTTCAAAACTAGATGATAGGAAATTAACAACGGCTATTATATTGCCTGTTGTTTTCTTCAAAGTAAGTTGCTTAGATTACCAGATATAGGCATGAAAACATCTGAAGAATTAAGAAAATTAGGTCCCCAACATTCAAAGACTCTATCCAAAACTGGCATTTGAGAGGAATATAAAATTTTCAGATGAAGAAATGCAAGTGGCAAATAAATCCATGAAAAAATGTTCAACATCATTGGTCACTTGAGAAATGCAAATTACACACTGAGATTCGGTCTCATCCCAGAAAGAATGGCGACCATCAAATATTAACCAATAACAAATGCTGGTGGGCTGTGGGATAAAAGGGACCCACAGCTCTAAAGCATGACCTGTTCAGATATGATCACTTTCGTTTCTGTTATGGAGCCTTTATCACCTTCCTGTATACACTGAATGCAAAGGAGGCCTGGAATATCTGTTGGAGTTGTGCATCTAGCATGCATTCCTAAGGCTTGCTTTACTGTGAAACCCTTTATTGTGTGAAATACATATTATTTCTTGTGTACAATGTTCAGGCTAATTTGTGCATGCATACAAGTGGCTAAATGGTTCACAGGCTCTGCAACATCATGTTTCTGGAAAATGAATGATTTTCTTTTTATGAAAAGAAACAATAAAAGTTGGATGAATCTTTAAAGATTCATGGGGTTAGAATTTAAAATTACTTGAGTTGAAGATCATCAGCAAGTGTAAACTGAGACTTTCATCTTAGCAGTTGAGTGTTTCCCAACACTAAGTTGCTATGAGGGATTTGAGATCATAATACTTATCCCAATCTTCTGAGAATAGATTCATGTCATATTTACATGTATTTGTAGCCTAAATTAAATAACTGTTTTCAGTTGTGTCAGGAAACTGGTAACAAGATAAACAATAGGAAAACTAGAACTAAGGATTAAGAATTTTAGAAAGAAATGAATCAGCTTCCACAAAAATTGTGTAAAATACCCAAACATAGTGGTTTATCCACCCTGATACTATCCATCACAAAACTCAAAAACATTTATTAGGTCTGAGACATGGTTTCCATTTTTAACCTGATGTTGTTTGAAAGTGTACTACCCAGATGTTCTTGGTTTTTGATAAAAAGAGAACTAATGGGTCTGGCTGTCCAACTGGAGCCTACTTGTGGGTCTCCATGGCTGGCAAAAGAGGGTGAAGTGTGATGTTCCTGATATACTGAAGTTTCACAGACATTTCAGACAAAAAGAAAGGTTGCAGTTCATATTTTTAAATACTTTCATTTTCTATCGTCTATCACCAAATAGATTCAGGCATGTTTTGGGATCCTTGAAATCCCTGATCTGTTAGTTGTTTCTTCTACTTCTCCATTTATAAAACCTTAAAGCAATTGTTTCTGTTGATGCAAGTTGGATTTGGCTATGTTTTGTTGCTTTAACCTTAAGCTTTACTGTAAGCTGTATAAACTAAAATTATAGATTTCTCTTCATTTTCCAAGTTGTTTTCCTCTAAGACATCCCTTCTGTCTTTTTTCCTAAGTTTAAAAAGAAGACTAAAAATATGTTTGAACAGAAACTGTGGCAGTAATCATGACCTTGGCTCAAGTTTGGCTCAGCAAATCCCATATGGACCTAGAGGAAAATTCCACCTAGGGTCAATTGAAGCTTATTGGGATCTTCTCAAAGAATTTTCAATAAAACTATTTCATTTCATTTGTCTTTTTTTTTTTATAAGCATTGAACATAAGAAATCATGGTACAAATAGGTTCTGTATGCAATGTCTCTTGACATGTGAAATATTGACGTTTTGTAGCTCACAGTAGCCTGATCTTTGATTTCTTTCTAAAAGCTTGAAATGTTATTTGAATTAAGGTTTTACTTTAGCTGGGATGTTTGTATGTAAATCCCATTTATACTAATGGGACTATGTGTGTAAATTACAGTTTGTGGAGGTGGGACCATTCCCCCATGGAACTGATGTATTGGTTTAGAAATTACAATGTGTAACACGTCTCTTATCCTGCAGATCATAATAATTTTATAGTGCAATTAGCTAATCCAAATTTAGTGACTATATTCAAATGAAGGTATTATCTTTTATTCATATCCAACCTTCTACTTAGGAAATCATGAATGTCTACAATTTAACTATTTGTAGGCTGTTCCCAAGGCCTATCTTTTTCCTAACTCATGCATGAGTATACTCAGTAGAATTCATTATTATAAGACTAATTTTAAAAATAATAGAATCATTTAAAAATGAGGCTTTTGGGGCCCCGGAGATGCCTCAGTAGAGTAAGCACTTCGCTGGAAAGCGTAAGGGCTTGAGTTCAATTACCAGTTCTGCAAAAAAAAAATAAATAAATAAAAATAAAAATAAAAGAAGTTTTTGACTGTCCTGGAACAGAAAGGAAAACCAAGAATTCTAGTACATTCCTTGATTTTATTTTTTATTATTTGTTTAAAAATCATTTCTTTTTGATAAATGTATTAGAATTCAATTGTTTGTCAATAAGCTCTTTTCAAATAAAGATTGTAGTGATTCTTAGAGTTTCATTTTGTTCATTTTTATCTCCTCCTCAGTGTTTATACTATAAACTGTAATTTAAGGAGGTTCAGACAGAACATGACACTCACTTGTTTTCACTGAGGAGGCAACAGTGGGCATTGAACCCAGGTCCTTTGCAATGAGCTTTCACCCCAGCATTTTTTACTTTTATTTTTATTTTGTCCTGAGACAAGTTGTTAAACTGCCCAGGTTGGGCCCAACCTTGCTATCTCTCTGCCTCAGACTCTCAGAAGGTATCATTTGGTTTGTGCCACCATGCCCAGCTTCAGTGTTCATTTTTAATAGGAATATTTTACTATAATGTTTATATTTATACTACATAAAACTTTAATATAGTATTATGGACATAAATAAGAGGAGAAATACTTTTCATTTCCTATATAGAATTTAAAATTAGTGCAATAAAAATGTGCAGGATTTTTGAATACTATGTACAGTCAAAGATATATATTTTTTGATATCCTGCTTTTTTGATATGACAAATCTAACTTGCAACCTTAACCCACACAGGTGATTATTTAAATTTTTATTTTTTCTATTATAGATTTGTAATGCATAATGATTATGTTCCTCATGAATTTTTAAAAAAATTGTCCTTCTCAATTTGCAAATACAATATGACTCATATTCCATAGAATTGGCAATGTTTTTCTTTGTGAATGTCCTCCTTCATTGCTTTTTTTGTGCATATTGTTTAACTTTCTGTTTTGCACCAGGAAAACAAGCTTATCTGAAAAATGCATGTTGTTATTGGAGTTCTAATCCAGTTATGTCTGTCCAAAATTTTGAAACATACATGGAGAATCTGACATGTAGGCTAAAACTCAACATCCTAATGGTTAATTTAATATTGTATAAAGATACAGACAGCAAAATGACACTATTTGTAGAACTGCTTCCACAGTTATGATGGACCTGATCTTTCCCATCATGAATCAGTCATTGTAGTCTATTCTCTGAGCTCACCAATTCACACCAGCTGGTCCTCGAAAGTTCTTCAGAAATCTTGGCTTTTTCAGGGCCCTTGCCTATGAAAGTTCCTCTGACTGGAAAGCTAATCCTCTGGCTAGTTCCTGGTTTCTTTATCAAAGTTAAATGTAGTGTCATCTGAGGGGTTTTATTACATCACAGTCTAAAATATTACTCTGTCAGCATACATTCTGCTGCCTTTTAGTGTACTGATCACAATATATAGTTGATCTTTACTCATTCTTCTTCCAGTTTAGTGTCATTCTGTGTCACTAAGCTTTAACAAATACTTTTTTAAGTGTAGTTAGTACAGGGTCTACAGGTCTCACTATGCAGACCAGGCTCATAGTGATCCTCCTATTCTCATCTCCTAATCCGTGGGCCCACAGGCGTGTGTACCACCACAGCCAGTCTCAGTTGCCATCTCAGCACAGCCCAGGGTTGGGGCTGGCTCAACAGGCTGGGGCTAAATCCCTTGTCACTGCCGCTACCTAAGCAGGCACTTTAGTACACTGAGCGTCTGACCAGCCCTTACTAAGCATTAAGTTCCATGAAGGAGTCATATCTCTTGGCCACCCTTAGTCCAAAAGCCAGCACAGTCTCTGGTATGCATTGTGTTAATTATTTTAATTAGTACATATTAATTAATACCAGATAAATGCCAAAATGTTTAATTTTGGCATACTCATGCTTGCACATATTTTGCTACTATCTGCTTTCCCCAATATCTTCCATTTTTTTCTCTTTGCTCCTCCCAAAAGCTCCTTTTTGTTCTCTAATAGTTTCCCTTCCACTTTGATACCATCTTCAGACTTTTTCTATATACAACATATCATGAAAGCATGTGACACTTATTTTATTATCATATTATGTGGAGAAGTTATTGATAATTTTGGGAGGTGTATTGGGAATGGAACTTAACACCTCATACTTACAGACACTGTGCCACTGACCTAAACCCTGAGCTCCAAGTTACTGATTTCAGCACTGATGTTATATCTTCCAATATTGGTTAATTTTTTCACCAGCTCTTAAAGCCTTTTGGTTGGGTCTTTACTATCTTGTAAGTATAGGACCATGTCATCTTTTTATTTTACCTGCTTATTTTTAGCTAAAAAATAATTGAGGGTTGTGATATAAAAAAATAAGTCTGGGCTAAGAAGCTAACATCTGAAAGAGTTAAATATACATGTATAAAATTGGAAAAAAATATTACAAAATAGCATATCCCAATTATTACAGTTAAAATTTGAGAGAATAAACTATATTCTCTCAAATATATAGATCCAGATCCATAGGGTCTTGATAGAGCCCAAAAGAATGAACATTGGCAAAAACCAGAGCTTGAGTGTGGGGAGTCAGCAGGATTTACGCTAGTCTCCTTATGGGGAAGACAGCACCATTCTTTCAGACATTACTCAAATACTTTTAATTACTTACTGTGTTTTGGAAGCTGAGGTACAGGTGAAAGAAAAGTAGACAACAGCTACTCTTTGAAAGCAGCATTACTCATTGACACACTTGAAATATTAACTCTTTCTAGTTTTTATTCTCCTCATCTGAAACATTAGAATAAAAATAGTAATTTCTAAACCCTACTGCTGGCCAAGACCTTTTTAATCCCCCCATTCTGTGTGATCCTTCACCCGGTACCTACTTGCCTGTTGCTAAGAGCACCTGACTTTATCTAGTATAAATGATGAAATTACTAGTCTTGATTGCTTGACTGTAGTCATACCTTGAAATACATTCCAAAGGGGGATTTATAGAGCCACAAAAGAGTTGTTATGATTAATTTGTGATATTTTACTAGGGAAAGGAGTGTGAAGTTCTAATATGCAGTTGTGAATCTCTTTGTACATATGCCAAATGAGCATAAGAAACCCATAAAAAGGCTTTTTTATGATGCCAATTCTATTGTGAGGCCTAGACTAGGATGAGACTGACTTTCTAAAACAAATATTAATCATATTATGAAATAAGAAGCCATACTCTTTGTTAGCTAACTGAATATGGTTGAACAATGTTGTCAAAGTACATAATGAAATGAAAGAACAGAATTGACACCAACATTTGAATCCCTTTGAACATTTATATTTTATCTCACTCTCATCCAGAGTCCTTATGGCAGGACTTTTATCTGTGGCTATGTCAAAGCCCTCAATTATCTTTTAATTAAAAATACTTAAGGGCCAACCAGACAGCTCAGCTGACCAAAGCAACTGCTTAGGCAGAGTCCTGGCCTGCTGTGCCTGCTCCATCCCTGGTGCATGTTGAGACCGTGATTGATTGAACTGGACATGGTAGTGCGCACCTGTAATCCCAGTGCTTGGGAGGCTGCAAACAGGAGAGTCACTATGAGTTGGATCTACATAATGAAACCCTATAAATCCTGTATACCCTATACTAAAATACATTTTAAAAAGTACTTAAATGGGCCGGTGAGATAGATTAGTGAACTAAGCACCTGCTTAGGCAAGTGCAGAGACCAGGGTTAGACCTTCTGCATAATGTACCACACTAGCCCTAGCTCAAGGTGCAGTTTTGGTGCATGGTGGTACATGCGTGTAATCTCTGCCTTGGGGAGGCTAAAAACAGGAGGACCACTATGAGTCCGAGCAGTATAGTGAGACCCTATGACAAATACATAAACTAATAATAATAACAGTAATAGTAATAATACAAAATAAAAATTATTAAATTAAGAGAAAAGACGCAAAATAGAAGTAGTTTTGTGTGACTCAGAAAAATTTCATGAAAACACGAAAGTCAGTCCGTCAAACAGGAAAGACCATTTGAGATAGGCAAAGCAAGACATTTAAGCAAGTGTGATGAGAGAACTGATGAGGGTGTTTAGAATAGAAAACAAAACATGAATGTTTGTAGAGAGAGGGTATAAATAGAGCACTAATATGACTAGGTCATGGACTCAATAATGTGTGCATCTTAGCTTGGTTCATTCTTATGTAAGATTCCTGAGGCATAAGTGATGAAGAAAGTAAAATGACATTTTCTTGACAAGAGGAACTTGAGATTGAAATGGTAAAGCAAAAGCTAAATTGGAACTCAGGTAACTTTGCTTCAATTAATCTTTACATACTTTTTTCTTTACTTAAGCAGACACTAAAAGTTTTTTCATGTTCTTTTTAGTTTCTCTACAGTAATTAAGCATGTATATTTATTAGGAAAGAAAAATAATTAGACCCAGAGAGTCTAGTTAATCTATTTCTTAGATATCCTATAAGAGCTACTAATATTGTTCTATGAGCAAAGAAATTTGTCCCAGTTTCACAGGAAAAGAAGGAAGAGGCAACATGTATGAAAGAAAATTTGGTCACAACAGGAAATGCAGAACTGTTTTTGGAAAATGAGACAGGAGTAGGGCAGATGGAGCTCTTAAGGCCATTTCTATTTCAATAATCATGAAGAAAAGAAATTAGAGCATACTCTTTTATAATTATGATCATAAAATATTCCACCACTGAAAGGAGGAGCCTAATTCTCCTCTTTGGGAATTTAACCTCAATCTACTTATTTTCAGAACCAAAGGAAAAGGTGGAAACAAAGAGTATTAGGATATCTTTAGAAAACTCATAGAAATCAAGTTCCGAAAGATAATGAATATTTAAGAATATTTAGATTTTTCTGGGAAAAAAGAATTTGAGAAGAAAAGAAACTATGGCCTCAATGGTTAGTTTTAATTCATTCTCAAAAGTGGCAAGTATGTGTGTGTGGTGATGGTGTTGTGGGGAGGATCCTTAAAAATGGTGGAGTGCTGAGTGTCAGGTACTCAGCTTCTCTATAACAAGGTGCTGACAGCCTGGAATCAACAACTCAGAGAAAAATCAAAGGGATTCCACACTACAAGAGGTCCACAGGGCAACTGATAGAAGAGAAGAAGAAAAAAGGATTCATTGGCCAAGAAGAGTAGCTCATTGTCACATATCTGAGATCTCACTGTGCAGCTTGAGCAGCTGTGGAGCGAACATGGAGGACCAAGAGACAGCAAAGGTAACTTTGTTCTTTGCTGGGAGACTGAGACCTGGGCTGAACCAAGAGAGGGTTGCTCAGTTGGAGGGAACCGTGCAAACAGGACACACTTTACTGAGTCAGCCATGACCTAGGCATCAGTTGGAGAGTGAAAAAGAGCAGTACATCCTTTTTTTTTTTTTTTTTTGCACATGTGTGTCTGGTTTATTTCACTTATGCATATATGTCCAAGTGGCATCCACTTCAATATAAATGCCTCAAGTTTATCACTCTTCAAGGCTGAGTAATACTCCATTATATAGAAATATCACATCTTTTTCAACCATTCCTCATGTGATGGACATCTTGGTTGTTTCCAAGATTTTGCTATTGCAAATTGTGCTGCCATAAACATAGGTACACTATGAAGATCACAACAATGAGATACCATCTCACTTCAGAAAGAATGGCTATCATAAGCAGTGCTCTTCTACAGGCATGTGAAGCTGTAGCTACTGGGTTGGGGTCAAAATTTTATCTCATACTGTTCTAGGGCTGAACCCCAGCAGAACAACCTCAGGGTCTTGCAGTGCTAATGCCCTGAAATGAAATGAAGGAAGGGCCTTCCAGTCACTGTAGACAGCTGGCAGTTGAACAGAAGACTGAAGGTAACTCAGCTGAGAAGTAGGAGGTAAGGCCCATACTCCAGTCTAGTGACCACCAAAAGGCAGTCCGTAACCTACCTACAAATGGTGCAAAGTTGCGCCCCTTCTGTGGAACTGGATGGACAAGCAGGCAAGAGACTGTAACTGGTGACAGGACAATAGCACTTCCTGCACCCCTCCCTCAACCTTGTGACCAACAGGAGAATATCTTCTGGAGATATCTCTTTGCTGGCTCAGAATAAGGATACTCCCCTTACCCTGCAACCAGCTCCTTTAAGAGGAATATGGCCAAGCTCAGCCCTACACTCAGCAGTAATTCTACTGAAGACTTGGTGATGTTATGCAGTAAAAATTCTGGCTCTGATGAAGGATCTAACAATAGTCTTGGAGTACCAGAAGAATTCTACGTATTTTTCCTATTTTTATTTATTTTTTTGTTTTTGGTGTTGAATTCTATTGTTTGCTTTGTTTCCTCCATCCTGCCTGTCAATTCCCAGCAGTCTTTCCATGTTCTCTGATATGTAGAAGCAGATGATCACTGTACCTCGTCTTTCTGTTTAGCCTCAAAATTCTCTGGCTTTCCCCTTAATTCTTTCTCTCCTGCCCCTTCTCCAGTTTTCCAATGTTTGGGTAATCATCCATTTTCATTCAGACTTGCCTGTACTATATTTCTCTTCAGCTATTGCTGTTTTGTCCTCTATAGCCTATTAAATTCCTTTTCTTACCGGATAAAATCACCCTACCAAGTGGATACCCACTGTATACAAATTTCTGATCTATTTTGTTACTTAATGTAGATCTTATTTAGACATATCTTATGTTTAGACATACCAAATTAGCAGTTACTATAGATTGTAAGTTTCTAGGCTGTGCCTTTTGACACTATTACTGATTGTATTACATTACCAAGATGCCACACTTGCTGTAATCACTGGTTCACCTTTGTGTGATAATGCTGTGATAGATGGGGTCACAGTCATCCCTATGGCCAACACCAAACAATTATATGTTGTGCCAAACAGGTAGAAACACCTCATCCCTAAAAGAGTGGAAAGATAAGATCATGGAAGAGAACCAAAAAGCAACAGCCAGTTTACCTAGAAGCCATTTTAGAGGAATAGAGATTTCCTAGGGAAGCTTTAATACCAGTAATAAAGATACATAACAAGAACAATACAAACAACAATTCAGAACACAAGTTAAATTTTAAAAATAGAAAAAGGCAAAACACAGAAATTAATGCAATCTTGGTTTTCTAACCCGGCAAGAACAAACCCAGAGAGAGGAAATCAGAAGCCACCCACCGAATTTATTGGAAAGTCAATAGAAGAGATTAAAAAAAATACATATAAATACATAGAAAATATCAATACAAAATAATCTCACATGTTAAAAAAATGGTAATGAACATGATGAAGTACCTTCTCAGCAAATGTTGAGTAGAGATAGATAAAAAATATA
Organism: Ctenomys sociabilis; assembly: GCA_004027165.1. Lineage (NCBI taxonomy): Eukaryota > Metazoa > Chordata > Mammalia > Rodentia > Ctenomyidae > Ctenomys > Ctenomys sociabilis. The sequence goes on along the minus strand of PVKA01000010.1, from coordinate 64,098 downwards.
GACTCATGGAAAAATAATGAAAAATCATGTATGCCCAACAAAGCAAAGAAATGGAATCTATGAAATAAATTCAAACATATAACCAAGAATTTAAAAATTCCATTGCAAGTGAAATTCCAAAATCATTAAGAAAATAAAGACAGAATATTAAACTTAGAAGTCTGGACTGTAGTTAGTGAACATATTGAAAAAAAAAAAAACTTAGAAATAACAAGGGACCATTAAAAATATCCAACAACTGCAAGACAAAGCAAAGAAAACAACATAACTGATTTGAGTCAATAAAAATACACAGCTCAGAAAAGCAAGTAAACCTTGTTCAGAGAAGTTAATAGCAGAAATAGAGTGCAGGGAAATATAATTCAACATACAGTTAAGTAAGGCATATAGTACTCTAATTAGTCACGACCAAAGTAACCTTACCCAAGATAATACAATAATCAAGATTCTGGAATATCAGCACAAGAACAAAAAATTAAGAGCTATTAGAAGTATAATAAACAAATCACCAATAAATATAAGCCAATCAGAGTTACAGTAGCCTTATCAAAACAGACCCTTAAGTAGGGGACAGCTTGAAGTATTTCAAGGCCTTGAGGAACACAATTTCCAACCTAGATTGATCTATCAAGAAAAGTTATCTTCCACAATTAATAGATACATGAAACATTTTCATGCCAAAGAAACACTGAAGAAATTCATGACATAAGTCATGCTTTATGGTTTTGCAAAAGGAACAATACAGGATATTTTCATAAGATTATTTATTTTATGATGAATCACCTTAAGAATCATATACAAAGAGGGCAGGAAGTCTGTCCACACCAAAGACCAACAACTAACTGAAGGACTGGATCATGCAATACTGTCCCACATAAGTCAAGCTGAAGGTCTAGAGCCCATAATAATGCCTCCTACATGTCTCATTGTAGGCTGAGAGGCCATGACAATGTCTCATGCAGGTTCATTTCATGGATCTAGGCTGGGAAGTCCCCAAGGTCAGTACCAGAAGTTAAAAAGTCTGTGACCATGAGATAAAGAATCTGTGCTAACAGATTGAGAAATTTAAACTAGCACCTCGAAGCCACATTCAAGAACCACAGCTCCCCAGAAAAGAATTACTGCCATCAGCAGCAGCAGTGAGGTCCTGAGCTTCTGTGAGGGAAGAGAAAATCTGAGTTCCTATTGGGAAAGCCAACTCAATAAGCTTCTCCAGGAGACTCGGCTATGCATCTCTCCCTCTGGAGCCAGGAAGTGAAGCTCAAGGCGAGGACCAGAGCCACTCCCAAAGTGAACCATAGCCATTCTCAGCAACAACAAGGTCCCAGCTCTTCCTCTGACAAGAAATCTCAAGTTCATCATGAAAGCCAAAATGATAAGATCCCCCACCAGAATAGCCCAAGATATCCAGCAGCTTCCCAGAGCTCCCCAAGAAAGCATCTTCTACTGCTTTCTTAACATCCTCTATTTTAACTGCCTTCTTCAGTTCTACTTCTAATGCTTCTTGGAATAATCCTCAGGTGGGCCTCCCACACCTAGCACCATATTGCTTCAGTTCAGCTGAATGTTACAAGTTGACTACCAGTTGTTAATCCACCACACCAACCTACACAGCTCTAAAAGAAGTTATAAAATATACTGTAGAAAGAAAAAATAAGCTCCACAATACCAAGAGCCACTGAGCAGAGCAAGCAACTAAACAGAAGAGAAAGAAAAAGAACCATCGAAAATTATGTGACAAAGACAAACCAATATATAACAGTTATAACCATCAAATTAAATTATATCAATTCACCAATCCAAAGACATAGACTGAAAGAATGGATCAAGAAGAAAGACAGACCAGGGCTATTCCAGCCCTGCCCCCAGGAATGCTGAGCCAGCCTCCAAGAAGAATGATGGTGCACACCTGTAATCCCAGTGCTGGGTAAAAATAGGAAAATAGGAGGATCACTATGAGTCCTAGTTGCATAATGAACCTCTACCAAATACATTAAAATCATATAAAATTTATAACATATATATATGTTATAAATATACATATATATATAAATATGTTATAAATATTTATATATATATGTTATGTTATATATATATATATATATATATATTTAGGACAGAGCCTCACTATGTAGATTGGATTTGTAGTGATTCTCCTGTTTGTACCCTCCCCAGGACTGGGATTACAGGCACGTGCCACCATGTGCAGTTTCAATTGCCATCTCAGTGCACTCCAGGGGCAGGACCAACAGTACACTCTGTGGACCCAATGCTAGCAGCGGCACTCTGCCTAAGCAGGCACTTTAGTCCACTGAGATATCTGGCCAGCCCCATTTTCTCTCTCTCTCTTTTTTTTTTAAAGGAAGAGAACAATATGACACCAAAAGGAAACAAATCTACCTCAAAAAACAATTCATGAGCACATCTTCTTGATCAAAACAATTCATGAGCACATCTTCTTGATCTATTCTTTGATCACAGATTGAAAGTGAAACAATGCAAACAAGTACTCCATGTGACAGGAATCCATAGAAAAGAATACATGGAAATTAAATAAAACCCTATAGAAAAAAAAACAAGAAAAAATCATTGGTAGATATTCAATTCACAATATGAATATCAAGCCAATACATCAAATGGATTAAAAGACCCCTACATGCTTTTTAAGAGAAAAAGTACAAGAAAAACAGGTAATGTTTGTAAGTATTGCTGTGTCAAATACAGTGACATCAATCTGTAGAAACAATTATTAATAGACATGAAAAATCAAGTGAGAACCAACACAATTGTAACGGGGGAGCCTAATGCTCCACTGTCACAAGTAGATTAACTACTCAAAAAAAATCAACAGAGAAATATCAAAATTAAATCAAACTTGTGATTAAATGGACTTAGTACATGTCTACAGAGTGCTCCACATAACATCAGAATATGCTACAACATCAGTAGCAAAATGACATATTGTCTGAAATAGAACATACCCTACCCCATAGAACATACTTCAGTAAATGCAAAAGAATTGAAATTATTCTACACATAGTATCTGACCAGAGTGTAATGAAATTGGAAATTAATGGCAGAGGAAACCACAAAAGCTTTATAAATACATGGAAATTAAATAAAACTCTATTGAATAACTGATGGATCACAGATGAAATTAAAGAGTGAATTCAAGAGAATGTAGGATGAATGATAGTGCCAACATCACCTACTACATTTAATGGGGTGAAGTGAAAGAGGTAACAAAAGGAAATTTAACAATAGTGCATTTATACATCAGGAAAACAAATCCACATAAAACCTAATGTTGAACCTTAGACTTGTAGAAAAAGAACAAATCAAGCTAAAGCTTATACTTGAAAAGAAATTATAAATATCAGAGCAGAAATTAATATAATTGAGACTAAGAAAGCAATACAAAAGAGAAATTAACTGAAGTATTGGTTCCTTTTAAGATTAAATAAAATTGGCAGACTGTTACCCAATTTTATCAAAAAAGGGAATGAAAGATTAAAATTCATGCAATTAAAATGAAAAGGGTAAAATCACAATGAATCCTGCAGAAATCCAGAAAATCATTAGTATCTTCTTTATGAACCTTTACTCTGATAAGATAGAAAACACAAAAGAAATTAGTAGATTCATAGATAATTTTTTTTTTTTTTTTTTTTTTTTTTTTTTTTTTTTTTTTTTTTTTTTTTTTTTTTTTTTTTTTTTTTTTTTTTTTTTTTTTTTTTTTTTGTCTTATTGAGACAGGGTCTCACTATGCAGTTCAGGCTGGCCTTAAGCTCACTTTGTAGCTCAGGCTGGTCTTGAACTCACAACAATCCTCCTGCCTCAGCTTCCCGAGTGCTGGGATTACAGGCATGCGCCACCACGCCCGGCCCTCATAGATAAATTTGAATTACAAATTTGAATCAAGAAGATAGAAAAATTCTATTTCAGCTGATATGAATCAGTGAAATTAAAAATACAATTAAAATCTGTGAATAAAATAAATCCCAGGTCTTAATGGATTCACAGTTGAATTCTAAAATATATTTAGAGATGATCTAATGCCATTACTCAACAATTCCTTTAATGAAATTCAAAGGGCAACAATACTGTCAAAGCCATTTTTAAAAGCAAGTAGGATCATGATAACAAAACCACAGAAAGACCCAACCAAAGAAGAAAACTACAGGCCAATCTTGGTAATGAATGTGGATGCTAAAATCCTCAAGTACTATTAAGTAGAATGCAGTAAATCATCAAGAAGGTGATAAATCATGATCAAGTTGGATTCATCCCAGGGATGGCCAACACATGCAAATCAATAAAAATGATACATCATATTAACAGAATCAAGGAAAAAAGCATAATCATCTCAATAGATGCAGAAAAAGCAACTAACAAGGTCTAATACCCACTCATGATAAAAACCCTACAGAAAATTCAAGTCTTTGTCTCAACCTAATAAAAGACACAGATGACAAATTAACAGCCAACATCATACTAAATGGTCAAAACCTAACAGCTATCTTTATAAAATCACGAACAAGAGATGGGTATCCATTATCACCACTTTCGTTCAACAAAGTTTTAGAAACATTCATTAGAGAAATTAGAAAAGAAAGAGAAATAAAAGAAATAAAACTAGAAAGAAATTAAATCTTTATTTGTATATTATTGTAACTATGTGACAACAGAAAATACACCAAATACATTAAATAACCAGATTCAGTTGCACAGCTGAATGAAAGTCACAACTCAGAAATACATAGCAAGACTCAACATTGTAAGTCCTAGAGTTTTAACCAGGCTTCACGCCATTATCAGTGGTCAACAAGGCAACAGACAATAGGGAGGGTAACAGGGAACCCGGACACTTTCACCCTACCCTGAAGTATCCAGATCCAGCCCCTGGCCCCAAACACTTTCAGAACTAGATATGCCTGAGGCCTGTCCTGTCCCTTCTTCACCCAGTCTTATTAAAATAATTCTGTAAAAAAAAGAAAAGAAAATCAAAAGTATTCTTGTACAGAAGTATCACACTCACTGAGAGAGAAATTGGTAACACCACACCTTTCACAACACCACTGGGAAAAAAAATGAAGTACTTAGGAATCAGCCTAACAACGGAAATAAAATTCTCTACATTTAAAACTACAATATTGTGACAAAGGAGATTGAGCAGGATATCAGAAAATGGAAAGATATCATTTGTAGATAGAAACAACATAGGAAAAATAGCCATACTCTCAAAATTTTTATACAGATTTAATGCAGTATTGATCAAAATACTATTACCATGCCTCACAGAACTAGAGAAAACATTCCCAAACTATCATCTGGAACCAGAAGAGACCTAGAGCACCAATCCTGGGCAACAAAGGCAAAATAGGAGTCATCACTATCCCCCTACTTGAAATTATACTACAGAGCTGTTGTGTTGCAAACAGCATGCTCCTGGCAAAAAAATGATAAATAAATAAAACAACAAAACTTAGGAAAAATAAAACAGATTATAAGACACAGAAATATCTTTGATCAACATACCAAATACATTTAGTGGAAAAGAAAGAAAGCCTCATTAAAAAAGGATTCTAGGAAAACTAGCTTTCCGTATGCCAAAAACTAAAACTAGATCCAAATCTATCACCATGCATTAAAGTAAAATCAAAATGTGCTATAGATCTAAATATTAAAACAGACTCAAAAAATCTGCTGGAAGTGATTATAGACAGAACTCTTGAAGACAGGTGTAGGCAAATTTTATGAACAAAAGCCTGACTGCGGGAAAATACTACAGTGATTCAACAACTGGGATCTCATCTTATTAGAAAGCTTTTGTGCAGCAAAGAAATTCCCTTGAGTGAAAATATAACCCACAGAATGGGAAAAACTTTAATTCAGTTTTTCTTCAGAGAAAAGGACTAATATCTAGAATATATAAAGAAATGAAAAAAAAAGATAGACCCTTTAAATTTGAAAACACAGTGCAAAAAATGGGCATCTGAAACAGATACTTCTCAGAAGAAGTACAAATGGCAAATAAATACAAAAAACTTGTTTGACACGACTGATCATTTGGGAGATGCAAATTAAAGCAGCACTGAGATTCCAAAATCACTGTGAAAACAATGGCTATTATCAACAAATCAACCAATAACAAATGCTGATAGGCCTGGGGTGAAAAAACAATTTTCTCCACCATTGATGGGAGTGTATACTAGTACAAATATTGTGGAAATCAGAGTGGAGATTTCTCAGAAAACTGGAACTAAGGTTCCATTTGACCCTAATATTCCCTCTCTTGGTATCTTCACAAAGAATTTAAAGTATATATATACATATATATGTATATATATGTCACAGTGTTACATATGTATCCATATTTATAGCAGCTCATTTTGTAATAGCTAAATCTTGAGAGCAACCCAAATGCCAATCAACTGACAAATGGAGAAGAAAGATGTACTTTTCTATATAACTGAGAACCACACAGCTAGGAAGGATAAACTTCACATATTTGTAGGCAAATGCATTGATCTTAAGACCATACTTTTAAGAAAAATACATCAGATATGTATGAGTAAGTACCATATTGTCTCTCTGGTGAGAGAAACTGAAAGTGTAAACAAGAAACAAAGTTTATAATAGATATTATGAAACATGAAATAACTGCTCAAAAGGGTAATGGAGGGGAGTGGAGGGGAAAAGAAAAACTAAGAAAAAAAGATAAAATGGAAACAAAGCTTTGTAAATAAGGAAGGGCTATGCGGTTAGGGAGGGGAGACCCTATTCTCTACTTTTCCCATTTGTAACCACTCCATGGATTTGAGTATAAAAAAAGAAATAACGTGCACATGTACAGATTCCATATGATAAATGTGATCATGATGCATGTCTACAATTCGCCAATAAATTCAATTTAAAAAATAGAAAGTATTCAAAAAACAATAATGGGCTTAGGCATAGTCTTGTTATCAGAAGAAGGAACTGCAGCCTAAGAAGCAATCTGTGCTGGATGAGTATCTGCCTATACCCGTTCACTCCTTTTTGTGCTCAAACTCTTCTCTATGCTTTTCCTCTCTCAGAGCATTATTTTGCCCCCTGTCCACCTGTACATCATGGTGTAAATGCAAGAGGTATTGTGTCTCCAGTGGGTGCATTCAGGTTAAGTAAAGCCATCAAGCAGATTAACATGCCTAAGGGAGTCTCAGAGGTGAGAGACTCCGCCCTGATTTCATTGAAGTTGGAAGGACTAGGTAGAGCCATCAAGTTCTTCAAACCTCTTTCCCTAAGGAGTTACTGGGCCTTCAAATGGAGGCCAAAAGCCTTTAGCAGGACTTTCTTCTGTGCTTTTATGAGATGCTAGCTACATTTCAGCTTCACACACAGATATCTTTCCAGTAAATAATTGAGTCTAACAAAAGATGCTTTCTGAGGCTCCTTGGGTCTCCTCCTTGTGCTTTTGACACCTTTGTAAGAACCTAGGACTTACTTGTCTCTCTCTACAAGCTCACAAATGAGCCAAGAAACTGCATAAACCATGTTCTACAGATTCCACTAGGCCTTAACCTTGCTTAATGTGAAAGGTTTGATCTTTCCAATTGAAAAATCAGTTTATCTACTACTGCGATGTAATTTCGGTTCAGTATTAACTAGGAAATCATATGAGATACATATGGAATGGTAATTTAAATTATGAGAATATTTTTCAATTAAATTGTTTTAGCTTAGAACAGAGAATAGAGTGAAATCCCTCATGTTCTGTATTTGTGACCTATGTCACAAGAAAAACCCAGAAACTATGACATTTAATGTAGATCCTGGGAAGGACAGAAATATCTTGGATGATCCTGCATGCAGATCCCCACCTGTATCTCAAGAGAATATAAGTTTTTACCCTTTGCTTAATGAAGAAACTTCAGATGGGTCCCCAGACACCTATGACTCAATCGCTGAACATCATGTTTTCTCTGTGTTCAACCGTCAAGATCTGGCAAAACAGTCAAAAGTACAAAGCTAGAATTATAGCTGTTGTAATTGGCACTGCATTGAACTCTCCCAGGTCATCCAAGGGAAAACCATGGGCAATCATGGTTCCAGGTTTAAGTTCAGGAATTCTGAACACTGGGCACACAACTCTAGCTAGCCACCATCTGAACCCTCTTTCAAGTATGACATAGCCAATGTTTTTCATTCATGGCCCTGGAGGGTTGATTGTCCCTAATTGCAGAGAGGAGCTAAGCCAGTCCAAACCCTCCTTTTTGCTCTGAAGTTGTCTAAGTAAATATACAAGGCCCCAGTCCATCTATAGCCACTGCTGGGTTGGAGGGATCCTTAACTGGAGATTTCTTACTGCTGTTCTCTTGTGTCACTCTTTTCCTTTTTTTTTTTTTTTTTTTTTTTTTTTTTTTTTTTTTTCTTTTTTGGATTTGCATTCTGTAGTCTATAGGGACTGCAGAATCTCATTACACATATTGGACTTGTAGTGATCCTTCTGTTTTCAGCTTCCCAAATCCTGGGATTGCAGGTTCTTGTCACCATGCCCAATCTCAATCACCATCTCAGCTCACCCCACAGGGGGAGTTTGCATGGCACAGGGGAATGGAACTCCAGCTGTTTCACTCTGCCTAAGCAGGCACTTTAGTCTGCTGAGCCATTCTTGTGTCACTTGGAAGGCCAAGTGTTTTACCATGAGTTTGTAATTGTCCCACTACCCTGCTCCACTGATAAGAAGAGGTTTCTTAGCAAAATTGAGGTAACTTCTCAAGTTATTGTAAAAGTCAAACAGAGTTTTCCTCTTTGGGACTATAGTAGGTCTCTCTGACCTAATTATGCAACAGCTGGATCCTGTCATGAAATAGAATAAAATATCTGATATAAGAATATCCTCTTTTCTTCTGCATATCAGAAAAAAAATGATTGCTTTGTATGTCTTGATCCAAAGGTTAGGATAATAACTCTGTCCCTTGGCATACTTTTCAGAAGTATAGTGTGGCTGCTGGACGGCCATCCTGCCTGAGGACAGTAGCAGCTGTAGCTATAGTAATAAAGGAATACTTTAGGACAGAAACTAGAAGTCTTGAGTCTCTATCAGATCAAAACAATTCTTGAGAATCAAGATTAGTAATGGTTTACCAGAAATGGCTTGTCAAAATCACAATATGGTCTTAGATACAACTAAGGTTATTATCATGTTGTACTTAATCCTGCCTCTTTGGTCACTATGGGGCCAGAACTTAGCCACCCTTATAAACAAGTGATCTCCCAGACCTATGCCAACAGGCAAAACATCACTGACCTACCTTCATAATCCTGGGGAGGCATGATTCACTGAGGAAAGTAGCTTTTCCAAGAAGCACAATAGAGAGGTTTTGTAGTTGTCAATTCATCACAGGTCATTGAAACAAGACCTCTTATCCCATGGGACCTCTATTCAAAAAAATAGCTCTCACTCTAGTATTAATATTAGGAGAAAGCAAAAAGCTAAATAGCCATTTGGACTCCAATTATGCCTTTGTGGAACTACATCTCCATGCATCCATCTGGATATTAGGAGCTTGCTGACCAATAAGCAATCAACCAGAAGACATATGGAGGAAATTCCACAACTCCTAGGGGCAGTCCTTCACTCCTGTAGTAGTAAGCTAAAATGTCCAATCAAAATTCACCTGAAGCCTTCTATTTTTCCTGTTATGAAGTCTTTCCATTCTCTCCCTGGCCTCAGCTTCTTGACAAAATACAAGTGATGATGTTTGACTCCCTACATAGAAAGTATACTAGTCGGCCTTTAACTATTACTATAAGCACCTGAAATGCTCAGCTTTTCATAAGAAAAGGTTTTATTTTGTCTCAGTTTTGGAGCTTTCAGCTACTAACTATTTGGTTCAGATGCTTGCAGCCTGAAGCAGCACATGATGTCAGATTATACATAAAGCAACACCAGTCACATCACAGTGGAGAAAAACAGGAAAAAGAGGAAGAGACTAGAGCCCAGGGAAGAGCTCCACCCAGCGGCTTCACAACTTCTCACTAGATGCTGTTTCTGAATAATAGCGACAAACCTGAGGACCCAACCAAGGTCTACACACACCTCTGTGGGTCATTGTGGATCTCAGCTCTAGTGGCACACTCTGAGTCAGGTTTCTTGTGTGTTTCTCATTTGGTGAGTCTTCACTTATTTTCTTATCTACCTGTCACTGAAATAAATCATTAAGGTACATCCCCAAGGGAGGAAGTGAGAAGCAGGACAGAGCTCAGACACAAAGAGATGAAAGACACCTTTTTACTTGTTCACCACAATCCTTCATCTTCATTTAAGAGGCAAGCTGCATCGCCCTGAAACAAAGTACCTTTTATTTTATCTGACACAGAGCAACATATAGGCTGAAGCGTTTTCTTTTCTCAGGGGTGGTTCTGGCCATTTCAATTTTTGTAGCTGTTTTGAATTGTTAGCCACTTAGTTGACCACATAATGATTTTTGTTTCCTCAATAATAAAAACAACAATAATGACTTGGAGTACAGGAACCATGATTCACATGGAACAGTTTCAGATTCTCTATTAGATTACTTTAAGGTCCGCATGAGTCAGACAAACCTGTTCTTAATGTAATGGTAACAAGGACACTCCACCCTGTTCCTCCGTTATTTCTTCTCCTCCCAGGTCTCTTTTGCCAAGAAATCTTACACATCTCCACCTCTGCTGTTGATAAGCAAGTCTCAGCCAGGCTTTGAGTGACTTAGAGCAAAAGTAATCTCTCATAGTGTCCTTTGGATTTGTTCTTCCTAAACATACAATTAAATAATATGTTCTCCATTGATTAAAAAAAAAAGTGGATGTTAGAAATTGGTCACTTTATTTAGTTTGCCACTTGAAGATCACTGAACCAATGAAGGACTTTCTCAGAGATGCAAAACATCAAGGTCATCCCTGGACATCTGACACAAGAAAACTTGCAAGGGAAGCCCAACAACCTGAGTTTCAGTGTCTTCCTGTAAATTTAAAGTGTGAAAACAGTTGTTTTGGGTCTGGGAATGAGAAATTGTTATAGTCCTGTGAGATAAGAATAAATTCTACTTCAGAAGAAGGATGATGATTTTTTACATGTGAAAGCCTAGGAAATTCAAATTCAGTGTCAATATATAAAATTTTATTAGAATGCAACTTCACTAATGTCCACAGCTGCTTTCATACAATTGTGTAACTGACATTATGATCAAAAGGCCCAGAAAGCATAAAACATTTTACTAAATGAACCTGTAGAAGAAAAAAAAGTCACCTATTAATGAAGAATGTGATGCTTAAGGTCAACAATGTGTGTTATGATAAGTACTAAAGGTTTATTTCTCCCCATAGCATGTTTCGATCCACATGGTGTATCCAACAGGTATGGAAATCCAATGGTGATTCTCCATCGCAGCCTTATCATGGATATCTCATTACAAGAAAAATGTGATGACCAAAGGATTTTTCTACTTTGGATGTGAACAGTATAGTCACTTTACTAAAAATCAAAACACTTGGAGGCATTTTCTGCCATTGTGACATTGCTGACTTGGCTGTGGTTTTCAATGTTTGCTGTACATAAAATTGCCTATGAAGTTTGATAAAACTATAAATTCTCAAAGCAAATCCCTGGTTATCAGATTAACATCTCTGGCTTGAACATTGAAAATAAGCATTTATTTCCATAAGCATTCTGGGTTTTCCTGACTCTGATAGTTTGAGGAACACTTTTATGAGAAACACTGATTTACAAGATGATATCATCTTGTGTAGATAGATAGATGATAGATAGATGACAGATAGATAGATAGATAGATAGATAGATAGATAGATAGAAAACAGTCTTATTATCAGAGAAAAGGCCAATACATTAAAACATTTTTTGGTTTAAAAAACTGGGTTCCCTAAAAATTCTATCTTTGCCACCGAATAGGGCCTCATTAACTTTTGTCTAAGGCATGTACTCTTGAATTAGTAAGCAAAAACATTTTGAAAGTATGAATATAAAAACCTCAGTTGGATTAATGGATGACCAAAATAGGCTAAGATTTTAAATTTTGTAGCCACTCTAATTAGAGTTACTTCCTAAAGTCAGAATGTATCTTTCCTTTAGTTTTCTAAGATTTCCTTGAAATTTAGCCATTTCAACCAGTAATTTCTTAATGCATTTAGTTTTTCTTTATAAAAGTAAAAAAAAGTTGGTCAAGTTATTTTCGATATTACCTACAATTTTACCAAAGCCTATTCAGTGGACCGTACACTGCTCTCTCGTAAGTATTTTTATTTCTATTATAAGTCATATTTCTGTAAATTTGGTAGACCAGGGGCTTTTCGTATATTTTCTGTCTGAAGACTTTTAAATGAAGAGTGAAAGTTTTTGTAATAAAAAATGTCAACCCACAAAAAGAAATATAGACCTTAAAATACTTACCTTTTCTCACTTCCCTATATTTCTAATTATATTTAACTTTCTAAAAATATTAGCAGCATAAGAACCTTTTCTAGATAACTTTTAGTAGAAAGCCTGCTAGAAAATCATTTACTTGACTGTAGATCATTTCACTATAGAAAGAAATGACATTAATAAAATGACATCCTCCCTTTCAGATGATTGTTTGCTAGTACCAGCTGCATTTCTCCATTTATTTTCCATTTTTGAATGGGCTGCTTAATAACCCCCCACAATAAAAGCATGTTAGCTCAAATTCTTTTTATTCACACCAGGCAATTGTATAAAATAATTGAGTACATGTTTTCAGTTCTAGAGAAGCATCATTAGCCAGAGATTTTAGAGTTATTTTGTTGCTAAAGCCCTAAGGATCACCCACAGCTCTCCAGTACTGGAGCCAATGAACTTGATGTCATAACATGAGGAAGGAGCTTCTTGTCCATTCTGCAAGGAGTGCTTTCAACATTGCGCCAATCCTACCCAGGAGAGGGAAGTGTCCTTTCACCTCCTTTCTTTGAGCCAGCATGCCTGAGAGACATGAGGAAGTCTTCCTGGAAAGTGGGGCATGTTGGTCATCTTTAGGAGGCCAGTTTGTTCTGAGTCACTTCTGAAGAAGCAGAAACCTTTTATGGCAGAGGGCAGCTGTTTATTATTTTGCTCAGCTTATTTATTTATTTGCTTCATGTGTGCTTTTCCCGCTTTATAGCATCCGCCTTGTGAGTGGTTTCCAGAAGTGAAAAAAAGGAGAGGTTCACAGATTGGATGCACATGGAGAGACTGAGTTCCTATCCAAGACCACACCAGCTGCCCCTCACTGGGACCCGAGTCCACACCCTCGCTGTCCACCTTTTTCCCAAAGATCTCAGGGAGCTGTCCCTGCCCAAAGGAATTGACTAAGGCAATAAAATATGTTTGGGTTTCCTTCTTAACTTAAAAAGGAAATACTTGGCCCTCTAAAATTTAAGGCCACATGGGCAGGATAAGCATGTAGCTAGGAGCTAAATTACATTTAGTGTCCACTGGTGTTCATTTTTATGTTTTAGAAAACCCAAATCACCCTTACTGTATTTATGCTAACAGGAGGAGGAGAAAATAAGATTTTTGTTTTTAGAAATGCATTCCCCTGCATCTCCTTTTTCACTGAATGTATTTCCATTTATCATGGGTTTTCCCCTGATGCCGAGCACTTCCAATCTGCTTTTCACCCAAGAGAGCAATCTAATCACATCACTCATAAAAGGAGCTATGTTGTGACTTCACAGTCCCTGTATATGCACTGTTTTCAAAAGGCTCATACTGTAAAGAATGAAGAAATGACTACAAATCAGACAGAATTTGATATCTCTTTAGGATAAAATTTGGGTATACATGGGTCTTTTCAATAACCTGTCTGTACATAATCCATTCCATTTAAGTTTAAGGCCTGCTTGGATCACAACAAGGTTGTACAGCCATAAGAAGTTTATGAAGTGGATCTAGATAAAGAAAATTGGGCATTTATACATAATGGAATATTACCCTGCCATAAAGAAGGATACAATTGGTGTTGGAATCATTTGTAGGAAAATAGATGCACCTTGAGACCATAATGTTAAGTGACATAAACTGGACATATCACATAATTTCTATTACATGAGAATCTCAAAATACAAAAGAAGAGAAAAACTAAAACTTAGTGGGAAACAGGGAGACAAATCTTGTACACGTAAGAGTGAGAAGTGGAGGGAAAAGAGAGGGAGTGGAGGGAAGGATGCAGAAAAGAATTAAGATGTGTTAAGCTCATGTACAAATCAATCCACACTGCAAACATAATCATTATGTACTCCAAATATGTACTAATAAAATTGAAAAACAAAACAAAAGGCTGAAGCCTATACGACTCAACTTGTTAAGGTTACACATTGCTCAAAATAACTGGTATAAAAGACTTAAGCATTCACTTCCAATCTTGAATGTTAATGGTATAGACACAAATAAAGACTTGAATGAGTTTGTCAGCGGCCAGGCAAGCTAGCTCACTGGTGATGCATCCTATCCCTTTTCCCTGTCTCTGTGGCAATGTGTGGCAGCCTCTCACTCCTCTCTGCTCTGCTTAATGTTGTGTTCAGTGTGCTAAGGTCTAGATATTAGGACTGGAATCCACTCCTTTTTGAGGTTTGATTTTTCCTGATAGGGGTCCTCCCATCATAGAAACTTTAAGCTCATCACCCCATTCCTAGCCTAGGATCTGTACCTTTCATTCCCACTTGGGCTCTTCTCCCCTTCTAGAGTGACAGTGCCATACACAGCGTATCCACTGTGAGGCTATGAGAGCGCAGATCCCTAAATCCCCTAAGCAGGGAAATCAGAACATGAAATCTCAGCACCTGGAAGCCCCCGGGCCTGATTGCTTGATATTTTCATCCACTCTGGCCCTGTCTATACCTAACTGGCTGCATTCTGCTTGGTAGAAGAGACAGATACCACAAGGACAACTGATGCTGCTACCGACTTCTCGTAGTTATTGTAGGTTGGAAATGAAACCGTTAATGGATGGATCCCAGGTATGTCAAAATATTAACTTCCGCAATGGGATCTTAAAAGTGAATTCTTTCCAGTTAGGAACACTAAAACTACAAAAGGTTAAACTAAATTTACTAGGACCATACAGTTACTACAAGGAGTAGGCCAAGACCTACTGATTCCAGAGCTAGTGTACTTTCTATTATGAATTCTTTGTTGTTCACTTCCTATAATTCTAAGTTTTACTTTTTTTTTTTCTCAGTTTTTCTTTTGAAAAGTAAGTTGTACAATGTGTGATGCCCTTTTGATGAATTTCCAAACTTATCAGAAACGTTTTCCTTACAAACTTTATAGGTGACAGATGCCTGCTTAGGGAAACTGAAAGAGGGCTGGTCACATGCTGGAAGATTTTACTTACATAAACAAAGCAAAATACACCAAAGTTATTGTTTACAGTTCCTCTCCTTTTTCTCATATTTAGATAATGCATATTTGAAAGGACTTTTCATATCATAACCTGTTTTCTAAATTTTTTATTGGTTATTGCCATAACTCGTACTAGTTCTACTTTAGGTAATTACTTATCTAGCACTAAAGCCCCTTTTCGTAGACCATGGGTGGCTCTCTGTTTGGTTAAAGTACAAGGGCCAACATGCAAGCATCATACTGCCTTCTCTCTTGGCCCCAGATCACACCAGCATCTTAAAGAAACTGAAGAAAATTAATGCTCATGATGATGCGACATAGAGCAGTCAAGGGACTGGCAGGTGAGATAACAGAATGACTTTTCTCTGTAAGAATTTCCATGGTAAGTATACCCATGGCTTGTTCTCAAACCCAGTCAAAATGCTACAGCTCACCTAGGTTTTTCTTTTAATTTAACAGGAGGAAATGATTCCTTTTGGCTGAGCTTACTATGTTGGCTAGATTTAGGCACAGACTAAAACAGACACAGACTCCTGGGTGAGAGAGGTACATTGAGAACAATTTAAAAAAACAATTGAAAAGTGATTTGAGAGTTAAGAGTTAAGTTCAAATAATGCAAGTTTTCTTTATTCTGTGAGGATTTTAATTCATCATTTTAAATAGTTAATAATAAACAAAGAGAGAAAACTACTTCACAAATTATTAAGCTCCATTTATCAGGGAAGACCATGAAAGCAGATACAAAATTTGCAAGACAAATAAATACATTATTGCGGAATCATTTCTGTAAAAGGTAGAGTATGTCTCTTTGAGAGTGTAGCATTAAAATACTAACTATATTAGAACATTTTTAATTTCTTTCTAGTGGAGTTTAATAGGTTTGGTTGCTTGCAGAAGGGAACTTTTGTAAATGATACACATTTTCTTTTCTCATGGAAATAAGCAGAAGTCAGAAGTATACCCATCCTTTTCTTTGACATGGCCTGCTTGCTGGCCATGATCTTCCATCTGCAGATGCTGTAGACTTGCTGCTTGCCGCCCATTCCAGGGCTGGTATGCAGGCCACACACACACTCATCTTTCTTCTTCTTGTAAGGTGTTAGAACTGAGTAAAAGATAAAAAATAAATAAATAAATAAAATTGCCAGGGAATGAAAATGAGGACACCGACTTTCAAATAATCTTTCTACCTGTGAATAAAAGAAGGTGTGGCTTTCTTCTTGCCCAGCATAAACACTTTTGTTTCCCAATACAAAATGTCCAGGACAAACAGACGTCTCCCTCCCAGCACTGCTGCTGTTTCTCAAATGTTTTCTAAAGGAACAATTCCAAGAACTAAACAAGCAGAGTTGGGTCTCTAAATTTTTCTAGCAAAAGCACGCTAGGAAGCAAAAATTTACAAGCACTGAACAAAGAAAAAAAATAAGAAAAGACAATAGAACAACTTTTGAAAATGTATTTTAGGTTGTAAACTTCGAAGGGGAAGTAGTATGTCAGATATTATTCTATTGCTCAAGTGATTTCCCATTAGTAAATTTTCAGATTATAGAGTGAATCTACTCATATTATTACTAAAGTTATTAAAATATAGCAGCTAAAAATACTTGAAACTACTGAGGAGCTTTCATTTCCTTTTTTAGCAATGAAGACCTTTTACTTAGAATGGATTATGTATTAAACTTTTTTTCCACGTCTTTGCTAGCTCAGCGAACTTTTGTGCTGAATGTTTTGTGACCATTAGTGCCTTTGATTATAGATTACACCACCATTTGATTTATTGTTTTTCTCATGGGCAACATATTTCTTTCATTGAGCAACATTCTAAAACTTGGAAATCCAACCTGAGTTTTTAGTCTTAGAAAAAGAACATTCATACAGTAAATCCTCCCCAGTTGGACTTGGTATTCCTTCAATTCTTATACGGTTGATTTCAGGCCAGGTTTAATTATGTAGTCACCCTTAACTCAAAGAAGACAGTAGAATACAAAAGCACTTTTCATTGCTTGCATTTAATAGAGTGGCAGTTTTTTGTTTTTCAAAGAAGAGGGAAGAAATAAGGAAATGTCACTATTTAGTAATGAAATAATAATCTTCACAAGACGATCACCATGAGTCTGAGCTGCATAGTGTGACTGCAACTACCAAATACATTAATCATCATCATCATCACTTTTAGATATAAATCTAGAGGGCAACAATGACATTTTTTATATAAACTGGAGATCATTTAAACGGTCCATTGGGGTAGACCCTCTTATTTACCAATACGCTACAAGAAAAGATGCATTTTAAATTCTTTTTTTAAAACAGGAAATGAAAGGGCTTGTGGCGATGGCTTGGTGGAGTAAGTGGTTCCCTGGCAAATGCAAGGGCCTCAGTTCAATCCCTGGTTCCATGAAAAAAAAGAAGGAAGTAAAGAAAACCAGTCACCTGACCTGAATATTGTGATTTAAAAAAAAAAAAAAATATCAGTAACCAAAAAAATCAAGTACCTTCATACCATGTCTAAATGCATTATTTTCTCCTCCAGAAAACTGTGGTCATTTTCAATAACTTCCAAGGAAATGTGCTTTTACACATTCTGAACTGCTTATCCAGTACTTTTCATATATTACATTGCTCACATCCCTTTCTGGAGGAAATTCCCTCTCACAAACACCGTATCACTGGGATGTGTGTATATTTATGTAACCCTGGTGGTTCTGTTTCTCCTGAAGCAAACTCCATGGCACTGTTTCCTGAACTGAATTCTATGGTCTCCATTAATATTAATTTCACATTCACAGAAGACAAAATGCACTCAAATCTCCCAGGCCTTTTCCACAGAATCCTTACAGCTAACAAGCTCTATTCTGATTTAGGAATTTATGAGAGTCCTTGAATTTCCTGGAAAACTCAGCAATGTAATGAATTGGTCGAATGCTTGAAGGACAACTGTTCCCTTCCATATTGCCTTGTATTTTCTCTCTATTAATGATCCAGAACAAGGATAAATCAGAGATCCTTAGCTCTGGCTAGAAGAAATGCATTCTTCAAATAAACAAGCAGCAAAGTTGAGTGCCTCTGAAAGCTGAGACCCCCCAGGATTGTCTGGCACATTTGAATGACCCAGAAAGGTTATGCAGACTTCTTGTCTTACACAAGCCTAGGAGGGGCCCTGGAAATGACAAGAGCAGGGCCAGCAATCGTGGCAGGCTTGCTGTGCACCCCAGAGGCTGCCCTCTGGGTGACAGTGTGCTGGAACCTCACCTGTTACAATGCCTATAACCGGCAAGATCAAGGCCATAGTTTGTGATCTATGGGTCTTAGGTTGACATGAACCAGGTGTCTGCTCCTTGTTATCCATGAGCATTCCAGAGAAAGGCGAGGGGTTCTCAGCGAATGACTAGTTAGTTCTACTTTCTCCATCTGTAGACTCTGTGACAGAAAGTATGATTTATACATATTAGAATAAGTGCTAAGCATTGCTCAGAACTTTAAGTCAATGGTAAGACCACTCACCTTCTATAAAAGATAAATTATATATATATATAAACTTGTGCATTGAGTTTAGGCAGCATGACTACAAGATTTCCTTTCTCTTTGGTACAGCCAAAGAATATTGACTCCTGCTCCATGTATTTTAAGAGTTTTCTAAATGACACACTTACTAGAGATGTGAGTAAAACAAGACATTCTATAGGAAAAAGGATAAAACATGCTTATGTTAATTATTGTGTAAGTGTACATCATTTGTGTTTTTATAGAAGTTCCTGTAAACACATAAGGATGACATTTGCTTAAATATTTAAATAAGAAGGATTCTTGTTGTTGCTCAGTACCAAATTTAGTAGAAATTCTTTCTTTAAGGTATTAGACTGATGGCTTCATTTCCTGAAAAGTTGTGATCTCAA
The DNA here is from genome assembly GCA_004027165.1 of Ctenomys sociabilis. Classification (NCBI taxonomy): domain Eukaryota; kingdom Metazoa; phylum Chordata; class Mammalia; order Rodentia; family Ctenomyidae; genus Ctenomys; species Ctenomys sociabilis. The sequence continues at coordinate 44,829 of PVKA01000010.1, read as the reverse complement.
TGCTGAAAGATTTCTCCAGAATCCTTTTTCATTACTCATATACAGTTGAACATGTTAAGAGGCTTGAAACTATTTGGCACAAGTTCATGTCTCATGATTTCATGCAAGGCAGCAGAAAGACCAATTATTATGGTATTTTGTTAAAAAAGTTCTTATTTGATTTTAGGATTGGGTGGAGCCCAGGGTGTGCCTCTTTTGGTTACTGGTAGAGTAAGTTTTTTCAAAATGCATTTATTACATATGCACAAAGACAAAAGCACTGAGTACTGACATAGTGATTATTTGGGGCAAACTGCAACTTTGATTTTAGTCTGATTGGAGGCAAACTCAGAAGGGAAACTGGATTTTGAAGGCACCCTGCAAAATTACCCGTGAAGGTATTAGGGTTTCAAAGCAGGGTGGAAGAAATGAGCCTGCCATACACTGTTGCTGTTTACCTGAACTTACGCCTATGATGTCATGGAGCCCCAGTAAACCTCATTAACCTTTGGCCAGTTTACTATGGAGACGACCAGGACAAGCAAGAGCCATAATGACTGGGGCCTGGAAAGCCAATCACTGTAGAGATGGTTAGTATCCAAGTCAAGGTTTTAGTTACCACTGGACAAAAAGAACAAGGCTTTGGACATGAGCCAGTAACTTTTCGTTTCTATTCCTCTTAACCAATAGTATACTGTTTAGATAGAAAACATTGTTTCTCTGATTTGCATAATGCACTATCATAGAGGAATACATCTATAAGCACTTATATGCTTCCACAAATATGGGAAGCAGAATTGCAACACTTCAAATTGGTAAAATTAAAAACTAGCTGTGCTTAGGATGACAATTTCATATGGACTACACAACTGTATTAATCTGAAAGGTGAGACAAACTAATTGATTTATGGCATTTATGTTTTTTTTTCTTTTTTGTTCATACACTCTTCCTCACCAAGTGGTAGCACAATTGTGAAATGCCACATTGCAATGTGCATCTTTAAGTTAGACTTCAATGGGCCTTCAACCTGCTCTCAGGAAATCCCGTTGAGTGGATATAGATCAGCAACTTTTCCAAATAAAAATGCTAGCATCTCCAGAGGAAGCTAACTGTCCTCGGCCTCTACCCTGGTGGAGTGTAGAGTGTAGCATTTTTTCACGCATCTTCTCCCTTATCCCTAACTAGAAACTGAAAAGTAGGGGGCCATCTGAGTGCTTATATATCTCTTTATTACTTACTGGCAATCACTGCACCTAAAAGCCCAGCTCATCAAATACACAGGTATTTTTAAATTCTATTATTATATTTTAATCTTTTAGCTCCTTTATTTGATAAGAGCTGGAAAAAATCTTTTGAGAGGATTCAATTTTATATATTTCTCTTTCCCTCAATGTATCTCTGGCTAAAGTCCTACAGAAAACTTGAATAGTCAGAATACATAAGCTATAAATAAGAGAAAAAGAGCAGAATCTTGGATAACCCACTAGTGTAATAATCTATCAGTATTTAAAAATATATTCTATATTTGTAACTGTGATGAGAAACTTTATCCTATACTTTGAATGCTTTTTTATATATTTAAACAAAATCTAACATGTCATTTGTTAAAAAGAGTGAGAAACCAATAAATAAAAAATCTCTTCCAAGTGCATTCAAACCCTCTTTCTCTCTCCCTCCCTGACTCACAGACACACGGTTCCCCAGTACATTTGTGCATAACATCCATTAGCACAGTTCCACATTTACAAGCACCACTATATCTGACCCCTCATTCATGAAAGCCCCTGCTGCTTAGCCTTAAGCTACTGGGCTCCTGTCCTTTCCCACTGAACACACTGGGGTGGATTTGGGTGTCTTGCCCTCATTTACAATCTGAACAAAAGAAAATCCAGCCAAGAAAGCAGCTGGCACCATAAAAACAGTAAAAAACTATAGCTGGCATCTCTGGTTGCCACTGACTAGCCAAATATCCACAGGGAATGGTGCCAATATAGATTTCTGGAACAAAACAACAGAATAGATTTTTGTCAATAAACATTGATTTGACAAGAAGTCAGACAAATCCATCCATACCAAGTGACACGTCCATACAGAGAGTTCCAAAACAATGAGTACATTATGGGCAAATTGAAAACCTGCCTAAGCTGGATTCATGCATGGCACATGCTCTCCAAGGTCTTCATCTGCCAAATAGAGTTATATGTTAGGTGCTAATGTTACATGCTGATTCTGCAGCCAGTTGACAGCATAAACCCTGGACACTTAGAAAGCAAACACATACCGTCACTCTGGGTGGCATTCTCACTCTTCATGCCTATAGTACAATGAAAGCAACATACACATACACTGGAGTACAGCTTTGTATGTACATACAGCTTTGTATACACACACACCACACACACACACACACACACACACACATATATATATATATATGTATGTATGTATGTATGTATGTATATATATATATAACAAAATTTTGGAACAATACTGATACTCTATATGATTTTATTCTTTCTTATTTTATTCTTTATTTTAGTGAATCACATTCATTGTCATAATTTTAATATTTTAAGCTAGTGCTATAACCACTGAAATTGATTATCGCCCATGAATAGGTCATGACAGTGATTTTAAATATCTGATTCAGAGTGATACAAATTTCTTCAGCCCCCACAATCCATCACGCCCTTCCTTTCCAACTTGGGCCTGGCAGAATGGCTCTCTCAAAGAAGGGTGGTGAGCAGCAGGGCCATTCTGCCATCAATGAGGTGGTGACCTGAGAAGACACAATCGCCATCCGCAAGCGCATCCATGGAGTGGGCTTCAATAAATGTGCCCCTCAAGCACTTAAAGAGACCCAGAAGCTTGCCATGAAGGAGATGGGGGCTCCAGACGTTAGCGTGGACTCCAGGCTCAATGAAGCTTCTGGGCCAAAGGAACTAGGAATGTCTCAAATCATATCTGGGTACAGTTGTCCAGGAATCAGAACGAGGATGAAGACTCACTGAACAAGCTGTCTGCTTTGATAAAACCTACACACCTGTTTCCACATTCAAAAATCTCCAGACAGTGCATGTGGACTAGAACTAACTTTGAAATAAAGTTACAGAACTAAAAAAAAAAAAATCATTTTTCCACATGCATCAAAATTTTCTTACATTTCCTACTAGGCATTTGGGGTTCAGTGGGGTCTCTTTATGCTAATAACATCCTCCACGTGTGTAGCTTAAGCACTGAACTTCATTAAATTTAACTTACCAACCATATCTATGACAATAGCTTGATTATTCTGAGGTGTATTCTGAAAGACCAACTCAAAGATTGTACCAACATTCATTAGAACGAAGTTATTTAAACTAATGTATAAAGATTCTAGAATTAACTTATTTGAAGAATTAAATAAAGATATTGATAAGCAATGCAGAAATGGTACTTTAGGGGAACTATTATCTCCTTTTTATAGGGAAACTTCTATTTGAGCACCCCCTCAATTGAGATATTCAGGCAGTAGGCAGATCATAAGAAGCCCAGGTTTGGAATTGTTAAGAGATAAGCAGACCACTCGGAATAGTCTCTCTTTCCCTTTACATATTTTCTGTGGGAAAATCTGGCTCCTTGATACCAGAAATAAGCATCTGAGTTGGGTCTTGGCTGCCCCACCAGCAGTAATTCCGGCCTGGGGATGTGGCCACCCCACGCAATGAGAGCTGTCCCAGAGGCAAGGGCTAATTTATCTGGGCAAAAGAAACACTTGTTAAACTTTCTTGTTTGTTTTGTTGCAACATCACACTATAACTCTCATGCAAAATGTGGCCTCGTTCAACCTACCTAGAAAAAAAAAATCTTATAGTGCTCCAAAACAGACATCTTAAGGCTAGTTAGCATTCTGGTCTTTCTGTGTCTCATACTGAAATCACTTTCTGGACCACCCAGTTAGTAAAATTAACCCATTTAAATAATGAACTAATTTTAATTAGGTTTGCAGTATTGCAAAGAAAGGAAGTCCTGGCCATCACTGTGTTGAATATGTTTAAACATTGCAAAGGTTCTAGTCATTTCACTCCCTTGTGTATTTCTTTAGCAATAATGTGTCTCATAAATGATTGTGCAACTCTGAGTCAGTCACCATATCCCTGTGCTGTTGGTATATTTTACAGATAAAACAAAGTGTTAAATGTGTTTTTATTGTATTGTCACACCATTCGTTTTTTTTCTAGAGCTTGTGAGTGATACATGTAATTTCTTGTTAACCTATAGAGATATACACATCTGGACTAGTGCTCACTTTTAATAAGGCTGCAAATGTCTGTCCTGGTGACATAAGTACAATTATTTCTTGCATATTGCTTGCTAAAGAAGCAAGATATTTTATACTTTCTTTATGTATTTATAGTCCTCCAATTGGTTTGAAATTTGGTTTCTTAACTAGTTTTATTTTTCACAGGAGAAAACTAAAATAAATGATAGGCAAATATTTGTCAAAGATCAAAGAGCTGAACTGTTCAGTTCCATGGCACATACAGGGAATAGAACTTGGAGCCAAGGGAGAATGACAGAAACAGAGGAGGAGAAATGACCAGCCAATGGGACAGCTGAAACAACCTCCAGGGTTTGGGATGTTCTATCCTTAAAGCCTGGTTGATGACTAGGCACTCACGTGATAACAAGCTGATTGATACTGGAAGGGTATTATCAAAAGAAGGGACACAATGATAGGATTATGTAAGAATTCATTAAGTCACACATAATCTCATTTATTTCATCATCAGAAGGGTCTAGCCCAGATTTTATTTTGCTTAGTGATTGTATCAACTATTCTGTTGATCAGCTTGCAAACTGTCTCTTTTCAGCATTCTTTCTTCAGCACTCACAAGAACAGAGCCAGCTACTTTTGTGGTTTTTAGAACTTTAGCTCATCTGTTAAAAGAACCTATTTGTTCCCTAAATGTCTGGTCTTCCAAATGATGAAATGAGGAACAGAGTGTCCCCTTTCATTTTAAATCAAGGCTGTGAACATCAACATAAATTTTCAAGGAGAATGAAAAATACAAACAATATAAATTAGCCAAACATGAAATTCAGGATAACATACATAATTTTAGAAATCAGAAAACTTATCTTCTTCTAAATTATTTTATGATATTCTGTAATTTTCCAATATATATTACAATTCTTTTTTTCCATTTATTTTAAGCACACATAAGCAGAAAAGACACAAGGAGCTGGTGTTCATACTCATGTGGTAATTTTAATTTATAGAAATAAGTTATCATCTATACAAAAATATTGCATAAAACAACAAGAACATAATTCCAATTGCCCAATATTGTCAGGAATGAAACACGATCTATACCATTCAATACTTAAAATAAGAATTATTTTCTGTCTCTGGAAAAAAAAAATCTTGTACTCTTCCATAAATTCATTAATATTAGTCATTCATTATTTTATTCACTAAAGATATTTCTGGAACACAGTGTGGAAAACATTTTGTAAGTTCTTAAATATTCTTTTGTGGGCAGAAGAACTATTATATCAAAACACTGCCATAAAAGGAAAATACACCGTGTAAATTCAATTTGAAGCCTTATAGTAAATAAAATGACTTCCTGTCCATCAAATCTTTTCTTCTGGTGGATCTGAACATTAGATCTAGGCTTGCTTTTAAGTATTTGGCACCTTGAGAAAGTCACGTAATGTCTTGACCTTCAATTTCCACATTTGTAGATAGATAAAAGTGAATTTAATGCAAATGAGGTTAGGTTCATTATGCAGTTTAAATTATTTCTGTTTTACGGTGCTAGTTCTTTTCAAAGACCTGTATTCTTTGAGCATGTAGATTGTCTTTGGTTTTGCTATATCCTTGAACAATCATAACAAAGCATGCTCAGTAAGTACTTGATAAGTTGACTTGAATTGGATTATCTGAAGTCATTCACAATTTTGAAAATGGAATAGAGTTTAAAGGTGTTAGTAGAATCCCTCCTTCTGTTGCAAGTTATTCAAACTGATTTGAATTAAACTGTGAGGTCACAATAACAATTCAAGGCATCAGAAAGAGCTGAATGAAATAAAAACTATATAATTATATTGTTGGGTACATGTTGGGGAATCCACAGTTATGACTCTTCTCCCCTATAATGGGATATTTTCCAGGAAAGACAACTTTCTTTCATGGAAACGGATGGTCTTAGGCCAGTGGACTTCCATTCACATTTGTGCTTTGAGTCTCACCTCTCCTGGTGGACAGTGTGATTTCTACTACATAGGTTTAGGTGTGCAATATAGTTCCAAGGTAAGTCTGAAGAAAGAAAGCTACTTGGGAATGAAAGCTTCCTGACCAGACTTCCTAACCTCTCACCCTCTTCTTCCTTCCTTCTTTCCTTCCTTCCTTCTTTCTTTCCTTCCTTCCTTCCTTCCTTCCTTCCTTCCTTCCTTTCCTTCCTTCAGTGTATTTTATTTCAATGTATTTTAGTACAGGGTTTTACAGGGTCTCACTACACAGATCGAACTCTTAGTAATTCTCCTGTTTTAGCTTCTCAAGCACTGGGATTACAGGTACCACCATGCCCAGTCTCACTTGCCTGCTCAGCACACCACAGGGATGAGGCCAAGACGGCACACTCAGGAATTCATTATCATTTCTGTAAGTAGCCATAAAATGTAAGTCTTGAGCAAACATAAGACCTCCCTACCCATACTGTAAACTTTTTAAGACTTTCTCAGAGGAAGGAGTATAGGAGATTAAACCCAGGTCCTTTTCTCTGAGCAATCCCTACAGCAATTTTTTCTTTAATATTTCATTTTGAAAAAGAGTCTCGCTAAGAGCTAAACTATCCAAAATGGGTTCAGGCTTGCACTCCTCCTTACAAGCAAACATCACCCCGCCCAGCAAAATTTGCATACTTTTCATTCCACCTTGGTTATATGGCTATTACTAGAGAAATAATTTCACATTATTCCATTTTAGCCTGAAATCCATTTGTGCCTTTGTTCCTTGAATGTCAGTGCATCTCGAATCAGAAGTCCATTGCATTTAACACACAAAAACTTCATTCTATGTGTCTATCCTGAGAACATTTAGATCTCAGACACACTCTTCAAAAATGCGTGGTAGGGCCCAGGGAGATGGCTCAGTAGAATAAGTGCATCCTGGCAAGTGCGGGGTCGTAAGTTCAATCCCCGGTGCTGAAAAAAAACCAACAGTATGGCATACTATATAGATTAATAGAGGACAAATTTAAAAAAAGAAAGAAATAGTTTGTACTAAAAGCTTATTTATCAGGATTGCTTAGGACCTAAGAAAGTGTCATCATCCTCAAGACCTTAACTACCTCAATTTGTATATTTTTTTAAACTAAGTTTACAGTCTATTTCATAAGGACATACTGAAGGAGACACAGGTATACATAAAGCAGTCCAAAAAGATCTCCAATTGTCAGAAGAAAGAGCCTTAAAATTCCCTGAAGAAAGTAGCAGATCTTGTATCCTTAAGAAGGAGTTGAATGAATTGGCAAGAATTTTAGCAGTGGGCCAATTTAACAATAGGAATGCTGATGAACAAATATCAAAGGTAGTTATGCCAGCAGTGTGTCAAAGGTTGAAACTTTCACATCTTTTCCAGTTTCTTTGACCTTTCCTTAGCATGAGCCTACACATATTTCAAAGATGGCGGGCCCATATTTCTAATCTTGAGTTGGTGTGGAGCCACATCTACCTAGGTATGTCCATTTGTCTTTTTTTATTTTATTTTATTTTATTTCTTTATTGAAGTACAAATATCAATGAGACAGTTTTAAAACACCTTGACAGGATGGATTTGATAAATTAATACATTACAAACTGTTTTCATAATGTTTTGGTATCATAGAAGGTGCGTACATGATATTATACTTGCAGACATTATTACAGCATATGTCTCTTATCAGTAAATTAAGAGAGTGTAGCTGTTTGCATATGTTATTTTTTATACCTGAATTACATCAAAGATTCAATAATTAATGCTTTCTACCTTGTTATTTTCCTAGTGGTTGTCCATAGTACTAGAAGCCAACATAATATCCTGTCCAACCACCATTAGTGCAAATCTTGCCTCTCATAGGATTGTGTAGAAGCACAGCGTTATCTATCCCAACTGTACTATCCATACACACACACATCATGATTCTTCCTTTCTATCCCCCTTCCTTTGTCTACACCTGTCAAAGATGAGTACTCCATTGTCAATCAAATGATTTAGGTGCCTGAACTTGATGACACAATCCAGCACAGTCCAGCATTCCACAACAATAGTGAGTTTTCTGAAGAAGTTGTCGACCATAGCCATTTACAACTCAACTTATTATTATGCCCTGCATTGTATACCTCATTTTTATACTTTTCTGCTGGATGGTTAAGACCTAGATAGATTAAGATCTATATACCAAAACATGTAGTTTTTGTTTCTAATGAGATCAGTGAAGTCCCCTCAGGGTTTATCAAGTAATCCCATACCTTTCTCTGTAGATCCTTTGTCTGTGTCATCCATGTGGATGAGTCATGGCCAATGCTTGACCAGTTTGCTCTCTGTGAGAGCCTGAGAGAAAGTTTTCTCTCCATGTGACTCTCCCCAGGCACACTATAGATCATCTATATCTTTCCTGTGTGGCTCCATAATCTCCTTCTCCTTGTTCAGAAAATTTGTGACACAACTGAGTTTCGTGTTACATGAAACAGTACAGCTTCTCCTATGTCCTCAGTTTTCACTGAACTTGAAAGGCTAGGGCCAAAATGTTGGCTGGCTTTGTGGCTCTTCTATTTCTCCAATTATGATATGTGAACTTAGGTTGTTAACCATTCAGAAGAAAAGCTGATTAGTACCCTGCAGCATATGCCATTCACTTTGCCCTATCTGACTTAATAGTTTTTAGTTGTTGTATATTTCTATTTCTATTTCTTTTTTTCACTTATTATACTAAGATGATACGATATTTACACATGTGTGTCTGGTTTATTTCACTTATAAGTATATGTTCAAGTGGCATCCATTTCAATATAAATGCATCAAGATTATCATTCTTAATAGCTGAGTAATACTCCATTATATAGAAATACCACATCTTTTTCAACCATTTGTCATTAAATAATTTCTGTTGAGAGATCACACAGAACCAAGCTGGTATCAGAATTTAGCTGCCTAGGGACCTAAATCTTTCACTTTATTAGCCCATAGACAGTTGCTTAAAGTTTTCCCTTTCCTCTTCCTCTCACTGTCACCTTTGGCAAAGGACAATGATTATGAAAAGACTGTCAAAGTTTGTATAAAAATAGGCTTTTTAACCAAATGCAATTGTCTCAAAATATACCATCACTGCTAATGCATTCAAGCACATATATTTAGATAGATAAATGAGTTCAAGTTATTTCAAATTTTTTAATTGAATCAAAATATTCCTTAAAATTTCAGAGTCATAGATCCAGAGAAAATTAACTATTAAAGCCACCCATCTATCAAAATATTAATTGCTCCAGAAATCATCTTCAAAATTAGGAAATTTCAGAGAATATTTTGGGACTTTAGACCACTGCTACATTGAGCCCAATTTCTAAGTGAAGTATGTGAGATTTCACTAAAGAATTTTTCTTTGATTGACATAGACATATATTTTTGTGTAGCAGTGTATATTCCATATGTGATTATTAAGTGGAATTGTGAAAACTTGAGAAAAAATGCAAATAAATCAAAGCAAAAACTTACTAAGGTACAAGAATTTCAAAATGAAGGGCTGGCCAGATAGATCAGCAGATTAAAGCATCTATCTAGGCAGATGCAGGGACTGACCAAGGTTAGATACCTGATGTGTCTGGTGTACTGGCCCCGCTCCCAGGGTGTGCTGAGACAGCAATTGAAACTGGGTATGGTGGTGCGCACCTATAATCCCAGCAGTTGGGAGGCTAAAAACAGGAGAATCATTACACATCTGGTCTATGTAATGAGATACTATACTAAATGCATTTTTTAAAAAAATGGATAAAGTGGGGATGATAGCATTTTGGTGTTGTAGAACTATTTAGGCTGAATTGTTTAAGGAGGAGAATATTTGATAAGGGAAATGAGATCACCTGGACACTCCTCACACAAAAACTGTCTCAGTTACTTTTCTCTCATTGCTGTGGCAAAGTACATGACACCCAAAATCAAGGCAGAAAAGCTCACAGTTTAGTAAGTTTCAGTCCATAACCAGCTGGCTCCAAGGTACAGTGACACATGGCAGAGGGCATCTATTTGTGGCAGCTGAAAACAGTAAAGAGCAGGAGCCGAAAGAGAGGAACTGTATCAGACAGAGAGAGAAAGAGACTGAATGAGAGAGAGTGAGAGAGAGAGAGAAGAAGGAGAAGGAAGAAGAAGAAGAGGAAGAGGAAGAGGAAGAAGAAGAAGAAGAAGAAGAAGAAGAAGAAGAAGAAGAAGAAGAAGAAGAAGAGACACCCATAGTCCCAGCAATACTCATATTCCTAGTATTGGACCATGAGCTAATCACAAACTCTAGAAGCCTGCTGTGTGAGGCTTTGGGTGGACAATTGGACACAAACAATAGCAAAGTCTATTGCTGTATTTTAAGATTTCCGTGTAGCTGCTGGAATCTGTGCAAGGTCTATGCATATTAAATAGCATGACTATAAACAAAATTGGCTACCACTTCATTTTGTTTAATGTAATTATGTCACCAAACATTAAAAGAGAAATTTATTTGCCAAAATACGTGAGCAAGCAAGTTTTAAAATTACTTCTTTGGTGTCATTTTTCTTCTTCATTTTTTATTCCTAATTTAAATTTTGACATTATTCAAATTGAAGTAGGAAGGGCTGGGGAGATAGTTCAGAGGCATAAAGGCTTGCCTGGAAAGCCCAAAGACCTGGGTTTTCTCTGGTACTACATGCCATGCAGGTCCTAGAACCATGGGTGTGCCCATACAGCCACTGAAACAGGCATGATGGTGCACACCAGTAATCCCAGATCTAGGGATGCTGAGACAAGAGGATCACTTAGTCTGAGCTGCATAGTGAGGCCCTGTACCAAATAAATAAATACATAAATAAAAGGAAGACAAAAGTTCTAAAACAAAAAACACATTGAATTAGGCAAAAGGCAAGTATTTATTTAGTTTATTACTAAGATTAACTACAGTCTCTTCTTTGAGGGCTATTTCTACATATGTTTTATGTAGAAAATCATTTAATATATATTTATCTTTGTAAGCTGTGCTAAAAGATCAGGCAGTACCTTCATATCATCTTAAAAGGTCCACTAAAAAAAAGACAATCTCATTCTCATTAAAGACAAGTATAATCCATGAGACCAAATAAGTTTAAGTAATGTTTGAACTGTGATAGACCCATATGAGAAGGAAAGATACTTAGTCACCATTGTTTTTTATTCTTTTAATTTGATTATTAACAGATACAGGTACTGTTTTGGTACATTTTGTTTGGAATCCAAGACCTAGTTAGCTGATAAAAGGAAAAGGTAGAATGTAAACTGTATGAATCATTGGAATTCAAAGAGGTTTTGTTTTGAATCAGTAATGTGTACAAATAACTTACTCATACATTAGAAGAATGCTGGTTTTATTGCTTTTTTTAGGACAACATTTCCATGTTATCTGTCAAATAAAATATTTACAAAGTTTCTGCCATACATCAAGCCATATTCTTATTGCTCTCTCTATAGCAATGAATAAGAAAGACACAATTATTCTCATGGGAAATGTGCATTCTAGAATGGCTAGATGGACATTTCATATGAATATGCAATTCACTGATGGGTCTGGATTTTCATAAATCCAATGGTAAAAATAAAATAGGATAAGACATTTGGGATAAAAAGATCAGGGTGTTCCAGGTTCAGAATCAGGTAGTCATTAAAGACCTGATAAGAATCATCAGAAAGCACATCAGGAAGGAGGGAACAAGATGACATGAGGCTATCTAAGGGAAAAGATTTCAGGACAAGGCGCAGTAAGCACAAGAGTCTTGAGATTCAAGGGCCGATCGAGTAACAGGAAAGTGGAACATTTCCCTGAAGCAGGGATAGTCATCCAGCAGGTGAAGACAGAAACAGACCTTATGAAAAATGCAGGACACTATTACACTGAGCAAAACACTATTGAATATTTCAACCACTGAGTGACACCATCTGCTTCATCTTTATCAGGGTAACTTGGACCACCACACTGAGACAAGGACCTGGTAAGCAGTGAGTGCAGGGTGAGGTCACTTGGGAAACCTTTGCAGATACTCAGGCTAATGAACGGATAATTTGGACTAAGGTGTTAATAATCTATAGAAACAGAGTGTGTTAGACTTTCAACAGGTTAATTTGATAAGATTTACAGATAGTAAATATTGAATTGACAAAAAAGGGTTACAAAAGTATGGGCACATTTTGGCCTGGAAGGCTGGAAAATATGAATTCCTAATTACTGAGTTTAGAAGTATCATGGAAGGAGGAGAATCAGGATGGGTGAACAAGGATCTGGAAGTCTGATTATATTTATGATAAATTTGAAAAGCTTCAAGTGGACATGATAGGTTACACAGTTGACTGGAGTTTGGAGGAGTCTTGTGATGTTTCAACATATAGGCTATGTGTCAGATTAGATGAAATAACCTGAAAATAACAGGGAGAAAAAGAAAAAGGAAAAAGGAGAGGGAAATAATGCCTGAGGTACAGAAACCTACAAGTATTTGGTGAGTTTGAGTAAATGAGGACAATCTAGCAAAGGAGACAGAGAAGACAAAAGGGAGGGAGGAAGACTTCAAGGGAAGGCTGTCCTTGAAAATGCATGCGGCTGCTCTCCTAGCATGGAGGTGGAGCTTGGGAGGGATTACATGTTACAATGATGCAGGTCATTTCAGAAAGATGAGAACAGAGACATGATCACTGGATTTAGTAACATGGACATCATCTAGGTGATATCAATGTGACTGTATTTATAAAATTATCTAAAACACACGTTTCATATAACACGCTTACAAATTTTCTAATGTATTCTAAGAATGTAGAATGCTGCCCAATACATAGAAGATATTCAGTAAACATTGGTGAGAAAAAATATTTTATTTTCACAACAGAGATTGTGAAATTAAAAGTAAAAGGAAGTGGAGAACAGAATGACATGAACTTCAGCTGTGCTCAATAGCCCATTGAACTACTGAATAAAAGGAGTATAAATATAAAATATTTTTAGTTTATTTCTTTATTCCATAAACATAAAAGATAGTTCATATAAAAATTAAAATTACATTTAATGCAATTGATTAAAATATTAGAAATTATTAGTATGGCACAAAATTGTATTTTGTGGCAAATACAAGGTCAATTTCATCTTGCTAAATGATAAAAATACATTTAGTCAATTAAAAAGTTTAAAATGAATAATTTTAGGGCAGGGGAAATGGCTCAGTGGTGCTTCCTTGGCAAGTGCAAGGGCCTGAGTTCAAGCTCCAGTTCCACCAAAATATAAATAAATAAAATTAATAATTTTACTTTTCTTTATATGGTTAATGTATTTATTTAAAGTCTTGAAAAAAATACATTTTATATTACTCAAATTTTGTGTAAAATTAGAGCCAGACATTATTACCTAAAAACGGTAGCTATTGTTAGAAAGCAAACATATGAGTTTGGAAAATTAAATTAGAAAATATATAGTTTTAAAAAATAATCAGTTTTATATTCAATTATTTAATCTTTAATGTATACTTAATATGTGTTGAAATCATAGTTTCTGAATCAGCTTGCCTTGATCAATTGCCTGAGTTTTACTCAAAAACTTTCATGTTTTTTGAGAATGAAATGTCCTCAGTTCAACATTATCACTCTACTAATGGTGTAGTTATGGGCTATAACCATGATAATGAAATGTTAGTAGCAGTAATCTAAGTAATATAGGGAAATCCGGACCAATCCCAAGTCCTACTCCTTGTTCTTTTTCTTCTCAAGTATACAAATGTGGCACTTTGGTGACCACCTGCATTCCAGATCAGCTAGTAGGCTCAATACCTTGAAGTGAATCATTGCTATTGTTGAACTGTAGACCTTTTCCAAGCACCTACCCTGGTATTCTGATACCATGAGAAAAAAAATGTTTTACTTGAGCCAGTTATCATTCCATTCAATAGGTATAGAATTTAAGTACTCTGTCCTCAATGTTGTCACAGTAGAGGGGGAAATGCATTATTATATTTGAAGGTTATGTAATGAATGAAATCAGCAAGGAACAGCAGAAGAGTGACTAACTCCTTGATGGGCATGGGAAACATTAATTTAGCTATTCTTAAAACCAAGCTCAGCATGATTAGCCATTAGCCCAAGCAAGGCTGGGAAGGGCATTTTAGGCAGAGAAAGAATACTAGCACAAAAGGATTGAGTTTTAAAACAGCAAGGCACATTGCAAAAATTATGGTAATGTTTCTGGAATTGGAGTGGAAGAAGATTATTGCTAAGAATTCAGGCAGAAAGTGGTGAAGCAGAGATAACACAATGATAGTTCTTTTGGCCTGTGCTATGGTCGTTGGACCATAGTTTGAAGCCAGTGGGAAATCACTAGAAAATTGTAAGCAAGGGCTGACATTATCAATTTGTGTTTTAGATAGAGTTGGCAGTAATGTGGAGTATGAAACATAAGTGCCATCTCTCTTTCTTCCACATCAACCAAAAAGATGTTGAATAAAATCCAAATATGTGGAAACTAAGGGATAAATACTGTCATCAAGTATATGAAACATTTATGAGAAGGGTGCTCAGCAGTTGTTCTGAGTGTCTGTGACAGACCAAACACAAAGGAATACAGTTGATTGAAAGCAGTTGAGTGGAGTTAGACCTTTAGCAAAAACATTTCAATTGAGGGCTGCCCTGGAAAGGTATACCAAAGCATGGCTGAAGTAGGCAACTGGAAAATTTTTCCACTTAAGTAACCAACATAAATGAAAAGAGCTTTGGTTCTGGAGGATTTTAAAATACTTCTCTGGGAGCAAGAGACAGAATAAACTACACTTAGAATAAACTTCAGCTTCATTGTATTATGGTCCTTAGAGTTTAGAGTGAATGTCTGTGTATGACATGACTCCCACCAAATCACTCAGCTACTTAGAACACATACAAGTAAAATACTAATCACTTGCATTCATGTCTACTGTATAATCAGAATCTCTAGTTAAATGATTTTTTATACCAACGGAAGTCAACATTGTGATAAGTCCCACGAGAGGTCTATTTGACCAGAAATGTCTGTTTTTGTTAAGTCTCATTCTTGCTCAGTACCCATGCTGGTCTTATTCTGCTAGGTTCAGGTGATCCTTCTGTCTCTGTCTCCCTAACAATGAGAACCATATTCCTGGTCTATCTAGTTTGAGTCTCTATTTTAATGAATGCAACTATAAGTTATTTATCAACATATAATTTACAATGATTTCATTTTATAACTTAAAAAATATGTGATAAATGCTTACATTTTTATTTTGACCAATTTTACATGCTTATATCTGACAATTCGAGCAACTACATTGACTAGTGTGCAGTATAGCAATCATTTTTGAATGCCTATCATTTTGTTTTATTTTGGAATTGCATATCATTTCTAATATCTAATCTCTTATTTTTTCTATTCTCTTTAAAATAAAAAATTAAAAAGAAGTTAGTGTTCTAGAAAATAAAGTTGCAAACTACCACATGTTGATTACAGTAGTGTGCTATATATATTACTTTTAATTTCAACATATTTTGTAGTGTATAAGCTCATGAGAAAAAAATATATTCTCCTGGTCTAAATTCTAAAGAAACAACTATTGATTTTTACTAGTGAGTTATTGCATAAATCATCTCCTGAACTCAGATCTATTTGAGAGCAAAATGAAATCTTAAATCTATTGTGTTAGTGTTCAAATATTAACTTATTACATTTAGCTTTCACCCTTTGTGGAGTTATAAGGTGATTCCGTTTATAACTATTAAAGAAATATGTTTAATTGTAATGCGTTCTGATCACTTGACTGTTGATATGAAAACATCATAGGGTGCTGGCACAAACTGCAATGTGACAGCTATCTACATACCTGGGCTATATGATGTTTGTGCATGATTATGTGTGCATGTGTACATTTACATTTTCTAGAGATTCAATGAACAAAATATAAGCTCAAATCAAGAACAAAAAGAAAATGATGGAATCAAGAGATGCAGTGAAAATATCATGGATGAAGTTGCTCCCAGAATAGGAGGGAACATTGTTTTGCTTTTATAAGTAGATATAAAAATTCTAAAATACCACAAATATGTATCACAGTGAATATATAAACTGATAATATAGTCACTTATTACAATATGATAATAGACATAGTTATGTGAATTATACTTCTGTATGATCAACAGCAAAGTAGATTGGTTGACACCAAATCACTGTGAACAGGAGTAACAGATTGTGCTGGAATGTGAAGATGGCTACGGGGTCACTAGAAGTTATCAATTCTGTTATCTCCCCTTGTGTTATGGAATCACTAGCATATATATCCTCCATTATGAACCACAATTTCATGTTTTGACACATGATTTTATATTTCATACACTTATGATAGCATATTCAGAATAGTATACCTTATAAAAGTCTCTTATTTTTGTATTTTTTTTATTTATTTATTTATTTATTTATTTATTTATTTATTTTGGCAGCACCAGGGATTGAAGTCATGCCTTTGTGCTTGCCAGGGAAGCACCTATTCTACTGAGCCATCTCTCCAGCCCTAAGTCACTTATTTTTATAAGGTATATAAAAATACCTGACCAGTATATTACTTTATTTTGCAAAAGTCATACTACTTTGCTAATCTGCTACTTAAGAAATCAGAACAATTTTACATATCTTGCAGTGAAGATATAAAATTATAATCTTTGAGATAGAAGTGTACAAATCACTGATTTTTTTCTTTTTTTTGCTACTGAAAAACATGTGGCTCTTAGGAGCAAAAAGGAAATTTTATCCTTTTCCAGTTTCTTGTGTCCTGGATTACTAAACACTGGGCCGTACCTAATCGACATGCTTGTCTTGGCTTATTTTGGAAGGGTGACGTTTTCCTGAGGCCTCTGCCTTTCCCATGCCCTCCCTTTCAGTCATTTCATCTGTCCATGAAGACCCCAGAAGGGTGATAGCAAACATCCGTTGCCTGCAGTTTTCTTCCATTCAATGCCAGATGGAGACCTGGAGGGTGACTCACTTGTGAGTCTGGCCAGGCAGAGTGCTAGGGGCACTTCCTCCAAGGAAGTAGGATGGCGCCTTGCTGTCAGGAAGTTTCCTTTAAAGGTGGAGGGAACAGAAATTAAGCATGTTAATGACAAAGAACATGCTTTTTGAGTGCTAAGAAATGCTAAGAAGACTTAAAAATACAAAAATAAAAACATATGGAAGATTATTTCTTTGAGGGTGATTTCCTTGATTGTAATGATCGTGGTCAAATAACTAGTGCAGTTTGAAAATAGCTTCTTCAAATGTCTCTGGTAAAAGTACATGCATAGACTTACAGTTCAATAATTTAACATGGGTTTCTTATTTTCTTTTATTTGCTTTTGATTTTCCTGCTGTCTATACAAGACACAGAAGAAACATCCAATCCTCTCACATATAGCCATATAATATCGGAACTTCCTGCTCAAAGTTTCATGTGTTTGAGATGAGAAGCACATATTTTTAAAATGTTAAGTCGGGTTTTCCAGCTGGCTTATCAGTCCCTGACAATGAGGCTCTGAGGGTCGGCTGGTCTCTCACTGTCTTGCAGCCATCGCAGGGAGTCACGCTTGCACTGGAGGAGCTTCACTGTGAAGACAGATTAACCAGCTGAGAACAAGTCAGGTTGATTCGATTGAAACCGAGAGCTTTCTCAGAAAGGGACAGCAAGGACTGAGTGACAACAAGCAAGGGCAAGGTCAGAAAGGGAGAGAAGAAGAGAGAGACATGAGGGGGAAAATATAAGAACAAAGAAAGTGAGTACTTGCACTGGAAAGAGTGAATTCCAAGGAGGGTTGTGCTAGACACACTACTGTGCTGGGCAGCTTTCCTGTTCAATGACTGCTTGACAGTTCCAGGCTCTAGCTCTTCATGTTTCTCTGGCCCTGGCCTATGCAAACTGGAGGTGTTCCTTTAGAACTCAAGATGGGGACTTTGACTACTAATTCCTTATATGAGAAGAAATGTAGCCATCTTATGTTTCACAAGGGCTACGTCCTTGGGTGCATGGATACACTGACAACAGGAGCCATAAACAGTAGTCGTATTTCATTTTACCTTCACTGCATTCTTCAACAAAGAAAATTCACTGGAGGATAAGCATTAGGAGTGGTTAAGATTATGCCTAAAACCTCATTTTGATTCCTTTTTCTTCCTAATAAAAAGAAAATGTCAAAAAGAAAACTTTTATAATGTGACAAACATCAATTTCACAAACATACATTTGACAAGCATCAATATATGAATTATGTAGCCACAGAAAGTGCAGAAAGGCCTTAGAAAGTGATATCAACTATCCAGACTAGTTGGATAGAATTATAATTAAGAAATTAACATACATATTTCATATTTTCTATTGGTACTTAGTAGCAACATGAAAAGTTGAAAAACTTGTAGACAGAGAAAGAAATTTCTCAAATGAAACTAGAGAAGGAACTGAAGGAGAGGTAAAAGAAAAGCAATATGGGTTGATCATGGCCAATGTTATTATCTAAAACTGAGGTAGCTCCTTTAAATTATCAGAAAATAACTTCGTTTTGAAAGAAGCTGCTCCAGTAGAACTATGAGGTGAACGTCTGAGATACCTTGTTGTTTTTTTAAAATTAATTAATTAATTTATTTATTTATTTGATACCTTGTTGTTTTAAGTGGATAGGAAAGAATGAATTTGAGATTGTGAGTAGAAAAAACAAAAGCCAGAAGTTTTGGTATAGAGAAGGGCGAAAAATAATGCATGTTTGGAGAGGAATGTAAAATAACCTGTGACATTCACTCCTCTAAACCTGGGGTGAACAATAGAATGATCCTCTCACAAAGTTTATGTCTAATCACCTGGAACTGGAATATATGTACCTTGCACCACAATGTGGAATTAGTATGCATGGTTATGTTTAAGAACTCTATTTAGAATCATCCATGATTAATCAGGTGGGTCTACACTTGGGTCCTTCAAGGTACACAGACTCTCCATGCTATAGTCAGTGAGAGATGGATCAGAGATGGAGCGTCTTGCTTGAATGTTAAGGAAAAGGGGCCAGAAACCAAGCAAGAACACTCACACATATGACCTCAACAATTCCTATCTAGAATCCTCAAAAGATAATGCAGCTTGCTAATACTTAATTTTAAATTAGGGAGATACACTATGGACTTCTAACCTATAGAGCTATAATATATATTTTGAAAAGGTCTTCTTTAATTATCACTAAACTTGTGACAATATATAATGGCCACATGAGAAAACTAGTGCAAATACTTTTTCTCTTCACTGTCTCTCTTGTGTGTAGCTGCTTCCACGTGACTAAATTTTAGCCAATGTATAGAAAGTAAAGTTAGTGGCACACTACGGTCTTCATGTTTTCACTTCACACTCCTTCTCTTGCTTCCTAGCTGTAGAGATTCATGGAAAGATTTTTTCTTCCCCAGAAACTAGCCAAGCCACAGGATAGAAAGGTTCCTCTGTGGAACTCCTTTGAATTTGACTCTGTCAGAATAAGAAATAAACTTGATAAACACCCACCCAATGGGATTTAGAAGTACTTTTTTATAATAGGTATCATTATTTTCCTTGAATAACACAATCTTCTTTTTTAATGAACATTGCAGGTAAATATACTTTGATGCCAATTAAATAAGGGAAAGAAATATGGTAATTCTCAAGAGAGAGACACACAAATAGAAACACAAATAGAGAAAGGCATTAAGTAGTAGATCTAGAGTATGGAGCACCAGCAAAAGCAACATCCTTGGAGGTTAAGGAAAAATTAAACGCAAATAGTGAAAATCCTTAATATTATAATGTTAGGAAATTTACAAATACATTGTTGCATCTGATAAATTCTCTTCCCTCTATGAACAAGGTGACCAAGTCATCAGTTTTGTCTAAGATATGAGGCAACAGAGAAAGAATGAAAATAACCACTCTGAGGAATAAGAAAGTATGCTTGCCGGATTGATCAAGTGGAGCTAACGACCATCAGATTATGAGAATACCGATGTATCTGTTTATGAACTCATCTGAATTACTGAGCAATTACTGGTCTTTGGAGTGGCATGCAATTCCACATCCCTACTTTTAATAGACTACCAAGTGAAAAAATAATTGAAAAACAATTATTGAGTTAATGAGTCACGTGCACATGATCCGGTGCAAATCATTTTTTCAGCCTTCTTTATAATTCTCTGAGTCCCAGGAAATTGAGTTCCATGGAATATTATGTAGATTTGACTTCAATTTTCCCTACTGGTTCAGAGTCATGAAACTGAAAGAGAGAAGACACTGTACAGAGACTCCCACTTGTGGCACGCTGCAAGGCGTTGGCTCACCTGCTGCCACAAAGACCTGCGCCCAGAGCCCGGATGCTTGTACGAACTCGAGCAACTGTTCAGCAGTCCAGTTTTGCTTTCAAATCTAGGAGTAACAGTGATTTCTCCTTCTTATTCCCTAAATGTTTTCCTTCCCATCTCAACCATGTTGTTTCTTTGTTTTTTTTTTTTTTTTTTTTTT
>PVKA01000010.1:0-23986 GCA_004027165.1 Ctenomys sociabilis | reverse complement strand
TATTTACCTAGCGGATGACCATAGCACTAAAAGCCGACATAATATCCTGTCCAACCACCATGTTGTTTCTTTGACCTTACCCAGACTTCTGTCATGTAACTGTCCTGTTAAGCTTCTGTTATATGCCACCAACTTCTTTTTACCTTGACTGGCAATGCCTTGGAGACTATTTTAAGACTGTAAGTTTTATCCTGAGTAAGATATTAAGTTGGGAGTACTTTGAGTTCTGCAACTAATTAAATGTGTGACTTTAAAGGAAACAGATAATCCTATTTGAAAGTATACATTTAAGAAATATAATTATAAAATTGTCCTCTATATTTCAAGAATCATTTTGTGTATTAATCCTCTTTACACAGTTACTTCAATTTTTTGTTAAATGAGTTGTCCAGGATTATATTACCTTTTTCCATTGTGGGAATAACATACCTGCTGAATACAAGTTAAAGGGAAGTTTATTGGACTCGTTTTATTTATTTTATTTTATTTGAAGAGAAAAAAACAGTAATAAAGATGAGAAATTGTACAGAATATGAAGTGTTCAATCCATGGTTGTGTGACTCCAAGGCACAGAAATAATGGTAAAAGGGCCTGGCAGTGACAAATTGCTTGGGTCCCAGAAGCCAGGAAGCAGAACAAGGGAACAGCCTCAGCGAGGGAGAGGAAAGGGGTCAGATGCAGTACCCAAGATCATACCCCTATGCCCCAGCCAGGAAAGCTAGATGTAGGCTTGACTAATCCCTTAGGTAGATCCCAAACCAAGCAGATTGACAATAAATCTTCATCATCACATCCCACCCCTTTTCAACCTAATACCTAAATAAATCTTAAATCATGGTTAACATTCAAATGAACAAAGTAGTACTTGAATAATTTAAAGTGCCAACATTTTAGAATTATAATGTACAACACAAAATACAGCAATCCTTTCCCTAATATCTTAAAAGATCTGGTCATGTTCAAAAGTCCAAGGGAAACTCTCTCTGAAGATCTTCTTACCTGTGAACCCCTATATAATTTTTAAAAGCAAGTTTTACATTCAGTGGTATAGGGAAAATATTAACCTAAATGGAAAAAATATAGGATTAAGAAAGAATGAGAACCAAATAATATTGAAAGTCAGAAAGAGAAATAATAAGTCCTATACCCCTGAGACCAATATCTGTGTCATGCAGTAGTGAGATGTATGGTGCACAGTGTTTGGCTTGTTGTAGCCTTGCTAGGTGCTGCCAACACAGCCTTGCTCTGGCACTCACCAAATTTCTTAAAAGTGCATTCCGTATTCCTGATATTGATAAGTTCCTGGAATCACCACTGCATCTTTGCTTCACTGTCAGTTTCCTGTAATCTGATCTCTCATGGGTTGCTAGCATGCCCTCCCAGAATTTTCTTTAATTTCTGGGCAGAAGTTTTCATGACCCCACAGGTCTTGCATTCTGCTTGCCTCTAAAACCATCATGATTCCAATGATGCCAGAGGTTTTCTTCAGCTCTGATAGTAGCCAGACGCATTTGGACCATGCCTGCAGCAGCCTCTGAATACCTGGATGGGTAAACATAATTAGATGAACCCAGAAAAAAGCAATTCCCTCAATGGTCTTTCTCGAGCAAGCCTCTGACAACTTCTCAAGTAAGAGACTTACTCAGTTGTACCAGTGAGTCTGTGATGAGATTCTGCTAATTTCTGAAGGGCCCTCAAGGTAGCTGTCTTCTTATGCCTGTGTAAAATACTGACTTTTTTTAGTAGCCCTAACCTTGTTACCAAGATCACTTTGGGTGCAACTTCACACATCATTGTTGTTGGGCCAGCATTTAAGTTTTTAAACTCATTCTCTTTCTGGAAAGGTTAAGGTCCTTAGTTAGATTCCTGGTACCAAGAAAAATCATTCTGTTATGGTTTTCCAACCTACCTGGACTATAAATATGGCTAATGGCCACCAGCTGTATTCATGCCACAGGCTTGAAATTTCCTCCAGCAAATCAATTAGTCTGTTGCCCTTGAACTCAGCTTTTTATAAAATCTAAGGAGAAAGGCAAAAGGTAGACTTTTTTTTTCCAGAATATAACACACACAGACTCTATTCTAACTGGCAGCACAAGCCCTGTTTCCCACAACAACATGCTGAGCCTGACCTTCACATTCCTGTCAGCATTCTGCTTTCTGAGCCCCAACCACAGTGATTCAACCAGACCTGCATACTGTATTCAAGAGCATCTGCACCTCATATTCTTAGCACTTTCCTAACTCTTTTTGCAAACTAAAGTTTTGTGAATCATAAATCAGGCATATTTACAAATATAGTCCTACTGTCAATTTCAATTTATGAGTTAATCAGTTTTAATGTTACTGAGGCTACTGTACTGATATATTCAACTTCAAGGTTCTGTTCATCTTATAGTATCAGGGAGATCAGTCCATAGTCACCTGGCTTCAGGTGTAAAGCATCACTGTGGAAGATAATGGCAGAATGAAACTCTTTACTATAGAGCATCAAGGAAGTTAAGCAAGAGAACGACCCCAGAGAAGAAAAGATGAACAACCAGATATATTACCCAATGTCATGCCTCTGTGACCAACATAGACACACCTCCACACTACTCCCAAATCAATGTTTGCAAATCTAAGTATTATGAGGATGATTCATTTCTCATTCCACAGAAAGTCCATTTTCCAGATATTATTTCTTATTCTATTTTAAGCCTATTTTCACACACACTTCTCACCACAGGTTAAATTCATTTCCTTCAATGATTTTAATTTTTAGAAATCCTGAATACTTTCTACAGGTTTTGAAATATATTACGAAGATAAAAGAATAGAGGTAACAAGATTATGCTCTAATGAAACAAAAATAATATTGCATGGCAATTAGCACAACCTTTAGAAGGAACATAATTTTCTCATTCACTTTTAATACAAAGTGCTTAATAAAAGATAAAAATGATCAAGAGGAGATTCTGAGTATGTTCTGATGAAGTGCTTCGTGTGTGAAGTTATCTAGTTTTCATCAGATAGTGATAGTTGACAATAGCAAAGAGCTATTAAATTGTATCTACTTTTGTCATAATTTGATTGGTGAAAGGTAGTCCATAAGATTAAAATATTTATTGGCCAACACTTTCACTCTAGCCATCTCAAAACTTTAAAGAATATACATTTCAGTATTAAGAACTGCATGAAAAGGGTCAAATTACATCTCATAAACTCTTTAGAATTATTAATAGTGAAATTAGAATCATAGCCATTACTTTTCCCCAGTAATCCTAGGCATGTTGTAGAGGCTTATTGATTTTTAATGTAATTCATGAAAATGCTAGCGTCAAAATACAGAGCCAACTATAACGTCAGTGTTGAACTTGAACTTGTTTCTCTACATTTGTCAAGGTTACACCTTCTGTATTAATGTAATAAAAATGAACAGTTACACCTGTGGGTTGGGTCTAATTAAAATGCTCCTTGTATCTTTATGTAAATTCATCTAGATAACTGCTTATGCACTTCTCTTATTCAATATAATAGCACAGGCATGTTGAGGATAGGGCTAATAGTGTATCCAGAGCTGTATATTTAACATAATCCTGTCACCTAGTATTATTGAAACCTATAAATAGAAACCTATTTCTTTCTGCAAAGGACAAGGAACTGAGTGTCAAGGGACAAAGTACTCTTTCTAAACTTTACAATTAGCTGCAGATCAGAGACTAGAATCTGTGCTTCCTGATACACAGACCAAACGTCTTGTTTCTCAGCCATTTCTTTGGACCTGTGCCTCTACTTCCTATGTTCCAGCTTTTTTTGTCTCCACTCCAACTAATAACTAATAACAATTCACTACTGTACCATTTTGTATACTGTAGCATTTTGTGAAATCTTAGAAAATTTTCTTTAGAGAATGTTTCTGTGTCTTGTACTATTATCAGGAGAATGCACTCATGTTATGCTTTTTATGTTCTTGTTCAATTCTCATCTGAAGAATGAAATATTGGACGTGTAATGCTGCCCATATGTTATGTAAATTATAGTAGCATTTTGTATTGCTTTGACCTTTAGAACACTCTATAATTTGATTGGCTGACTAGTCAACTTCATAGTGTTTACAGGCTTGCCCTTACTTGGATGGACATGATAAGATATTCCAACACAGACAATCAAAAAATAGAATATCAAAAAGGTCAAAGTAGTATAATATTTTCTTAAACTACGGTCTTTTCTTTATGTGTCAAATAATAAATTCTTATACAGGATTCAAGTGAAATAAAATATCTTAATATACTAAATATATCAATATTTTATACTATTAAGTTTACATCAACTACTTTTCAAACCCCATTATGGTAGGGGAATTGCCCATGCGAACAGTGTTGTCACACTGTTTTAACTTTCTTTGAATTTTTAACACACTCATAGCTTCATTTTTAATATATATTTATTGAATAAAAAATTTTTTAAACTGTCAAAAATATCCCATCTTCTTTCCTTTGCCAACATGATGTCACACTTTTCCTGGTTTATCTTCTTTTTAATTTCCTTGGCAGACTTCTCTAGTACTTTTTGAAATCCTTTGAAAACTAATACCAGGCCTTCTTTTCACTGTATTCTTCCTTCCTAGGAAATTTTGTTCAAGAAAATACATTTCAGTGATCAGTTGTAGCTTTCAAATGTGCCTCATTAGTATTATTTTCTGAGCTCTGTGTCCTTTTGTCTATGTAATTACTTATTTGAGTGTTCCACGCGTATTCTAGAGGAAGCGGTATTTTATTATGTGAAAAAAAACCTCTCCTTAACTGGGTCTGTGTTCTTATTTCAATGAGTGAGACCTCACCAACCCAGATTCAGAACAAATCTAGATGCTTTCTTGACATTACTTTCATTACTATTATTATTGCTAAAACAAGCAGCCTTTCAAAAAGCTCTTAAATTGGTGAAATAATATTTTTCCTCTTCCATTATTGTGAAATTTTCAGGCCCATAGTGATCAATTTTACTCCTGTACCTGGAATCTCACTTATTTTTCTTCTTGCAATCATTCTTATAAAGCAATGAGAGTTATAGCTTCAAAATAAAATTGAGACAGAGCCGTTCTCTCTACTTGCCCCTTGTTTTATAGTATTCGTTCTGCTTTTCTTAGGGTACAGCACACACACTCCAGTGTAGGAGGCATGGAAGGCCTACATCTGTGCTATCCCAAACCAGCCTTCAGTGCCCCTCTGTGCCCCCACTTTGCATTCTGGTCCTTGACCATGTTCTCTATATGGCTGTGACTTTACCCCTGGATTGTTAAGTGCTGGTGAATCTTTGTTCTCTCTAGATACAAGGGTGTAACTAAGAGCAGATCCTTTGTTTGCTGAGTGAATTGGCCTCCTCTACCAGACTTAGGAACTGTGAAAAAGCATAAGCATATCATGTCATCCCAAATTCTTTAGATCTATTGGAAAAATATCAAGGAGGAGCTGTAATCCAACGCAAGAGTAAAATCATATCAAGAAGATATGGGATGCGCTACATTTTTAGCTAAACATATGCTCTTTGCAAATTCTTATTTAGGGCTGGGATATAGCTCAGGAGCACAAGCATATGCCTGGCAAGCACAAGGCCCCAAGTTCTATCCTGTACTGCAAAACCTTCTTACCTAACTAATATGATTACCAAGCCTAAACACGTGGAAAATTGTATTACTGATGCTACCCATGTCACCTAGGTCTGTGTCCTTGGCTTCAGACAAAGGCGGTATGTGTTTTATTTATTCTGAGACTATGTTTTTTTCATAATGGAACTGGATTTGAGAGGGAATGGGTTTACCTAAATGTCTCTGTTTCTTTCCTTCAGTGTCGATGGAATATTCACCATCTATCTTTCTTAAAATTTAAGGTTTATTTGACTTATATTCAATCATTCAATTTTATATTTAATTATAATTCATTTATTCTGCATAAACATCACAGATTTTTATTGAGATACTGCACTAGAAAAAGGAAGACACAAAACATACAAGAGCAGACAAAATTGCTAAGTCCAAGAAATTCAGCGTTGTGTAAAACGATATTTAACTTAATAAATCAAAGAATGTTCCATGAAGGAGGTGGTATTAAAAACTGAGATTTGACTGCTGAGTAGGAGTTAGTTTAGGTAAGTCTTTGCATATGTACCGTTTCTCTCCCTAAGTTTTGACAGCTTTCACTTTATGTAAAGAAAGAAATTTCTGACCACCAGCCATTTTTGGAAAATTTTTCCTATCACAGTTGTATATGTTCTGTTGCGCTTTGTTATTCCAGTACCACAAGCTTCCAGTTTAATACATAAAACTTTAATTATTCTATTTTTAAATTTTTCATAAATCTGATTGTAATTTGAAATGTTTATTTTCACATTAATCACTTGCCTCCTGGTGAGACAGAAATTACATGAACAAATAATCAATATTTCCTTGTTCCTACTGTATCTACACCACCCAGAGCAGTGCTGGGCGCCTAGAAAGCACTAACTAAATAATTCTTCAATAAATTAAAAATATGTAGACTGAAAATATCTTTGATTGAGATACACCCTTTTTAAATTTGGTGTGGGCTTTGGCTTTAAACTGTATTGAATTTAAATTTGCAAAATTTGACCTAGTTTCAATGTAAAGTTAAATGTATCAGAGGCATTAAATAAGAAGATGCTATATACTTAATGTAACCCAGAAACACAGATTAAGTATTCCATTTCTTTTTGCCTAAATCTTCACAGATCATGTGCAGATTTAGATGTAAGTGACTGGTATTTGGTTCACATTTTAAAAATGAATAAGTACCAGAGTTAAGGTCAAACTTGGTTTTCCGGAAATATTTGCTTTTTTGTCCCTTAGTCAAACCAGACTCATCTGGCACATTGACAAAGACCTTTCCTGATTCTGTGGGCTCTCAACTATGCTGTGGGAGAGACCGGGAATTATTCACCAGCACTGTTATATTATTTAGTGAAAGAGTCAGCAGAATGGTAGGACTAGAAACAACTTAAAGTTTCCACGAGGAGTAAATCTCTTTCTTTTTCTCTTACTTTTATTTGGTGTCTTGCTACAGGCTCCATTCAGAACTTGTGGTTTTGATTTCTTGAGAAAAACAGTGAATTCATACCACGCTTATTCTCAACAGCATTAAATGTATGACTGAACCATCACTTTTGATGAGAAATGCAAATAAGCCAAAGAACCTTAAACTTAAGCAAGCTGTATTTACTTCCTGAAGTTTTATAGACTACATTTGGCAGCCATTGGTCATCAAAATCCTTCCTCTGAAAGTAGAGTCATAATTCTAATAAGCCTTAATATTTTCCATTTAAGTTGCCTTAATGACAAAAGATGTGGATATCCAGGGACTTGGGCTTAAAACTCAAAACCACCTACAAGTTTCGTGAAATACCACAGTTCACAATGAAGTTCACCGAGAGTCTGCTTTGTCTACCTGAAAAACTCTGTTCTGCATTCTCACGTAACTAGTTCTTCAAACTAAATAACATTATACTCCAGGGAAATGTAGTGCTTAGTTGCTAGTCTAAATCATAGGCAGTTTGAGGGGTGTTGATTTTAACACTGCTAGGAAAAGAATTTGGATATTATTGTCACAGAAGTTGGAGATCGAAGGAAATGAGAGGCTAGGCCCATTCCTTTTACATTGGAGAAGACATGCGGCGATCAGCAAAGCCTTGCAGTTTATTAAGCTCTAAAGTATGACTTTCTGCATTCCTGTCCGCTCAGCCTCCCGCTGGTCCTAGGCAGCACTGCCTGTTACTGCCCTGCTGCACAGAACTACTTCTCATTTCTCTGCAGTTTGTAGAAAAACCAGAATAACCAAGATGCTTCAGCAGCTAGTGTTTATTTAAGCACACGGTATATTTTCGTTAATAGGAGTTCATTTTTATATTTTTGCGAGTAGCATTCAATTTTCCTTAATAAGTTACTGAACAATATAAGGGTCATATTAAGTTGGGAAGTGATAAAAGTCACAAAGACAAATAAACTGGAATATAAATAAAAAGTACAATATATATATATATATATATATATATATATATATATATATATATTCTCAACAGCATTGAATGTATATATATTTGTTAGAAAGCCATGACAATTTTTCACATTTACATCATTACCATGGTGCAGTGTGGTAGTCAACATTGCCAGAGCTATGTTCTTAGAAGAATTGTTACGGAAGAAAAAATTAATTCTGACCTACCTAATTTTAAATGCACCTCATTCATTGATACATTACACAAATACACATTTACAATTAAACGTAAGAAAAGCTTTTGATCATGTATTTGATTTTTCTCTTCATAAGCACAACAAAAGTAACTAAAATAAATTAAATATTTAATTAGATATTTAACTAAAATATCTAAATTTTTTTAGATATTTATCTAAAAATCAATCAATTGTATAAAAAGAGATTACTTCAATTTTTTTTGGAGAACAGATGGAAATCTAGGAAGTATGTATGAGTGGTTTTAAGTTCTAACGTGAACCCAATATTTGCATTTCATGATTTATCCAGAAAAGATATTTCTAACTGTATTGCTTGTATATACACATTAAGAACCTTTCTTATAACTCAGAAACCTATCCACAGATCAGAGACTACAAGTGAAACCTTGGTGGATACATGTTGGGTATTTTTAGGAAATTATCAGTCAAAGAACTCCTTCTCAAACAACAGAGGGCTTTAACAGGAGAGACACATATCTAGTAATAGACCTAAACAAGTTCCCTCATAGTTCTAGCCACTCCCCTAACACGTGACCATTCTCTTTTGCTGGCTGAGCAAGAAATCATTTTAATTAGGCTCTGAGGCAAGCAACATTGTGTCCATGGTAACAGGTATAAAAAGAACTTTAAAAAAAAGAAAAAAAGGAGGAAAAAAATGTGATAAACTGAAAATGTGTTTAAATCATGATAAAAGGATTTAAACAGATGTTATTTTTTTCAAAGTGTTATTTTAAAAAAGAATTTTAAAGGGCTCATGATATGAGAAAAAATCATTTTTGGATTTGTCTTTAGAGAAGTTTTCTCGCTGTTAAATTCTGTAGTTCATGATTACCATGGGGGAATTTGGCACCTTTGAACCAAAGAGAGAAAGTAGAAAACACAAAGTAAAATCAAGGTATATCCAAGTAGTTACTTAAATTCATGTCAGCATTTTCAGCTCTGTTTAGTAGACCGTATATAACTATTCTTGTCTATGTGAGCTTGTATACAAGAAAATGAAAGTGTAGGTTTTAGGTATTGGAGACTGATAAAATGTGGGTGAATCTACAAACATTGCTTACAAAATAGGATAAAAGAGGCAGTGGCACAGAGCATTGTATCTCGAGACCATCTTGGTACACTTGCTGTCCACAGCTTTAGGTAGGCCTAAATGGAACATGAAAACTTATTTTCTTGTACCTTAAAATGATCATTATTTGTATTGTGCATATCTGCATATATAAACATAAAATATATGTATAAATTCTATATATATTGTTCATGAAATTTATATTTG
Organism: Ctenomys sociabilis; assembly: GCA_004027165.1. NCBI lineage: Eukaryota > Metazoa > Chordata > Mammalia > Rodentia > Ctenomyidae > Ctenomys > Ctenomys sociabilis. The sequence goes on along the minus strand of PVKA01000010.1, from coordinate 14,468 downwards.
TATAGAATAGAATAAAATGCATATCTTTAAAAATGGAGACAAAAGAGAGAGAGACAGAGAACTTTGTAGTTCCCTAGAAATTCATGTTTTCATAATCAGTAAGAGTTCATTATGAACAAGACCAATCTAAGCACAGGGTTTGTTTTTCCTGCACTTCCCTCCACCCCCAAGTCATGTCCTCGAGGAACAGTGATTCTGCTGGTTAGAAACAGGTAGTAACTCCCTAAAGCTAACTACCCATGGGAAGGCCCAGGCAAGCCCCATGGAAAGTAATGAGAGGTAAAGCTGAAAGAGGGACTCAAAAGACAGCAGGACAGGCTACTTTAAGCCAGCAGAAGGACAGCTTCTTTTGGCTGGCTTTCTCCTGAAGTTGAAATACCTGCCCACGTGAAGCAAAACAAACTACCACTGACATGAAATTAGACCTGGAGAAAGTCAAACCATTAATTGCTTTGCCTCAACTGTTGAAACAACCTAAATATTGCTTTATTGTGCCACACAGTTATGTTCTTTCTTTGATGAAAAACTTGGTTATCTGCTTACCTTCAGAGGAGGTGGATTCAGAGAAATATGAGGAAACAGAGTAAGAATTCAATGACTTTAAATTTGTGTTTAAACCTGATTGATACTTAAATTAAAGGGTTGCACCAGTGCAGTAAATTCATATTTAGTGGAAGAGAGAAGAGTCAATCAGTATATGACTAAATAAATGATCAGAAATCCATATCACAAACTGATAAAATACCTATGCAAAGACACTCAGTCTTTCACACATACATATTCACAGGAAGGACTCTTAGAAACATGTAGATATCTACACATGCAAAAAAGGAAAAGGTAGCATCACAGTAACTGTAGGTAGGTTGTATAAAATGGATGGATTATCATTTCTACTATCCTGTTAGAATATGAACATAGTAATAATTTATAATTATTGTCTACAGTCTAAAATTCCATTTGGATTGACAAAATTATAGGTATTTTAAAGACATTTATAATAAAAATAATTTTCCCATTTTTCCCAAAAGCGTATATTTAAGTTATCATGTCCACAATATTAATTAATGCCCCATCAAGAAATGTTTCCTGTAGGCTCATGTGTTTATAGAATTGATGGCTAAATAATTTCTTTTCATAAATCTGTATCTTAACGTACTAATTCTGTACTTGTTCATTACAGTTCTTCTATATTTGCCAAATAAATGTATCCTTATAATGCTATTTTTCATTTTATCTCTGAGAAATAATACAACACAAGGTAGGGGACACCATCACAGTTACTCTGGCTCAGGAGGTCAGAAATTATCACCCTTTAGAAAAGAATGCTGGTGATACTTGGGCACACGTACCAAGCCACACACCGCCCAGCAATTTGTTCTATCCTTGGGTCAACTCCATGTGATAAATAGGAACGTCTCCATTTAGGTTACAAACTAAGAACCAAAGAACTAAATATTTTCATGAAGTCCATACAGCTATCAGAAGAGATAACGCTAGCATTTTAAAAAGCCTTATTTTTCTTCATAGCTGTACAGTGTCAAGGACAGCTAACAGACTACTGACTCACTTTTCAGATCTATAGATCTATGTTTTAATCAAGGGCCAGACGTTATGCACTATGTAAATAAGAGTCGGTAGTGAAAAAGCAGAGGAAGGGATCTCTCTTCTTGCCCTGGTTTGTGAAGTACAAGGAGAGACCCCTTTTTTAAATACATTATTAAATCATACATTCAGAGTAGAAATGTTTTGCTTTAAACTTTTATTTTCTTCTTTAAAAACAGGAATATTCTTGCAAATTCTTTAAAGGTGTTTCTATACTCTAAAGAATTCCTCAAACCTAATATAGAAACACCCTTACTTACAAAAAAATCATAAAGCAGATAATTTTTAAATCCCTGTATCACTGTCCTCAATGTAGTTGCTCGGATTACAGATATTAGCACATAGTCAATGTAAAATTTTAAATGTTAACTGCTACTTTCAAATAACTGATAGAAATTAGTAGTACAATGGTCTCAGCTATCCTGTAAATATACTTACATGATTTTTTAAAAATAAATCAATAAATAAAATCCTATAACTTTTTTCTAACCTTTAAGCTTAGGAATCTCCAATAATTTTTGAAATTCCCTGTGTAATTTTAGTAATCACTACTTAAACTATCACTATCCTTTCCTTTCTCATTCTAGTGGTGTAATTAGAAAGACATGAAATCATTATAAACTTGAAATCTCAGGTCATGAATTGAAATCTCAGCTTTACTGCTTACTCTCTGTTGAGATCTTCAACAGAATTAATCACTTCCTTTGGCTTCAACACCCTCTTTTGTAGTGGGTTTACCAGCATTCATCGAAATTTTTTTTACTAACGAAACTTATAATCAATGCAAAACTATTTTCATGCTACATGCCTGCTTAATTTTTTTCTCAGAACTACATTTTCACTTATGGTAAATCAGACTTTTTCAGCATTGAAGACATACAGACTAGCTCAAAGAGGAGAGGGGAAAGCCAAGCATAGGGTTCCCCTAGCTTTTTTCCTGGTCTTTTCATGTGTGATTCTTCCCTGGGTCTTTCATGTATCAGAATAGGACCATAGACTTTTAGTTCTGGAGATGTTTCCTGTGTGGTAAAGACTTTGTGTAGATCACATTTGACTTCCTTGTGCATTTTCCTTTATTGGCAGGTGTTGCCCTTTATATGAGGTTGATTAAGGAAGGTAGACCAGATTGTTCTTGATCATCATACCCGCTATCTGAGAATGTATTTTAAGAACTTGAATTTGACAAAAAAAAAAAAAAAAAAAAAAGAAGCAGATTCATAGGTACTGTTTCAAAGATTAGGGAGCATTTTAAAAAATAATTTTAACACTTAATCTCAAAGTTGAATAAAGTCAATACATGAAAGTATGGCTAAAGCTTTTGTGTTACAAGTTGAGTGGCCAATAAGTCCCTCTGTTTCTGTTTTGGTTGACTGATTTTCTAAGATCATCAGCTGGGCTCAGTCTACAAATCTCAAGCCATTCATGCTGCATTATATAGCCATTTTAGAGGAATTTACATTTATTAATCCATTTTTGAGTATTTTTCTTGCATATTAAGGACCTCTGAATTTTCAAGTATAAAATGTCCATTTTCATAGGGTAAGGTACCATAAATATTCTAGCAAAGCATAACAATATATTACTACGTAAAATATAAAGACCAAGATTATTGCAATTTTGTTTTAGACAGGAAATTACTGTCATTCAGTCTAGCCTTAAATTCATTATGTGGCCCAAGCTGGCCTCAAATTAACAGTGATCCTCTTGATTCAGCCTCCAGAGTGTTGGAATTACAGGTGTGTACCACCATGTCTTACTTAAATTATTGCAGTGCTTAAATGAAAATTAACTACCTTCCTTTTCCTTCTTCCTAACCTTTTATTTTTTTCCTTCCTATCTTTCTTTTTTTAAAAAAATAAATAATAATAATAAAGATTATTAAGCTGACCAGGACTGGCTTATCATGGAACTTCATCCTAACTCTTTTCAATTTTGTTTTTTAAGACTGGCTTATTAAATTGCAAGATTCTTGGGCTGGAGTTGAATTTGAAATTCCCTTGCCTTTCATAGTGCTGGGATTTTGGGTGTGTGCAAGCACACTTAGCTTTAAGCGAAAATTAATTTTACAAGGTTTCTACAACTCAGAAATAAATTATATCCAGACATATCTTTTGACCTGACAAGCTTGACAATTCAAGAACATCAAAATTGAATGATTTCTATAAGAGCTTTTAGTTTTGGTTTAAAACATTTGCCAGTTGTCCACTGTAAGTTATAATGTATATATGAACATTAAAAGAAAATCAAAAAATTTTAGACAACTGAATATCGTTGACACATCCCTTTGAAAAACCTGGGCAATTATATTGTTAAGAGGTACAAGGGCCAGTGAGATGGCTCAGCAGACTAAGTGCCTGCTTAGGCAAACACAGGGACCTGGATCTGATACCCAAGCACCATATCCCCCTCCTCCCCTCTCCCTGGGTGGGCTGAGCCAGCCACCAAGTCTGGGTGTGGTGGCACAGGCCTGTAATCCTAGTGTTGGGGAGGTTGAAAACAGGAGGGTCACTGTAAGTGGGAGCTGCAGTGTCATAGTAAGACCTTGTACTAAATCAATTAAAAATATAAAGTAATATAAACAGCCAAAGAATACAAAGTCGCATCACCCAGAGATGGCTTGATTTATATAAAATGGGCAAATTTTAAGCATTTTTAGCCACAAAAATTACAGATTTTATGATTCCATTAATGAGACAGAAAAATGCAGAAGGTAATGTAGTTGCTATTACCAAGTTTGAAGAGAAATCATCGTTTTACTATAAATGGCAAGAAAAATTCTGGGCACAAATTAACATGGATAAATTCATTAAATAAACTCTAACTAGTGAAAATCCTTTTCTTTTATTTCAGCGAAATACACAGCATCTTTTGTGCTATAGGCTCAGCAAAATCAATTTCATCCCGATAACCTTTTCTAGTCTATGCTTAATCACGGTAATTCCTTCGAGCTTTTTCATTAAATCAATATGGGTACCTTTTTGGATGATATGAGAAGCCTCTGAACACTGCGTATAGTGTACAGCTCTCTTGTATATAATAGCACACTTACAGGAAACAATTGACAGATGAGATAAAACTAATGAACTGGAACTACTCTCATGTCAGTTGATACAAAACTAGGCGTGTCCTGGGGTTCCAGATGTGGTCTTTCATCATAACAATTTTTATCAAAAATTTCAGATGTAAGTGTTTAAACATAGGGAAAATTATTGTAATTTAAAAATAATTACATTTGCTATAATTCTCACTGAGGAAGCATATTCTCCTGGTTAATAATTTTTCAATGAGTTGGAGTTGAGAGGAAGTAATATTTCCAATGAAATTTTGTGATCAACTCAAATCTTTTTTGTTTTCCATTAATATTTCTCCTAGCTAGTCAGACTACTGAATGACTGACATCACTGTGTGAATCTTCATGAAACAGGGTATTGATTAAATAATTTACTTCTTTCTAAAGTTAGATTTGATTCTTGCTCCATAGACAAAGCGCAATGAGATATAAAAATATATATCTGAGGAGAAATATACCCTGGAAAGGCTCTTTTTGTTGTCTTGCTTTGAGCTTCCTTTCCTTCCTCCTTTTCTTCTCTATACCACTTTTTAAGTAATGCCCGTGAATCGCACACTCAGTTACATTTCTTAGCCCCTTTTAATTTTGCCTTTTCATTTTGAGACAGGAACGGGTAAGTCACTGCATTGCCCCAGGCTGGGCTTCAATTTGTGATCCTCCTGCCTCAGCCTCCCGGAGTGCTGGTGGTGTAGGAGTGTGCACCCACAGTCATTTCCACCAGCCTTTTCTTATTTTTAATGATTTTTATTCATTTTAATGAGAGGAGAGATAAAATAGTGATGACACATTTTCAAAACAGGTTAGTAGGACAGTTATGATAATTAATGCATTTCACATTGTTGTTTTCTTAGTAGTTATTTAGAGGACACAAAGGAGATATGATATCTTGTCTAACCAATATTACTACATTTATTCTCAGTGAATTAAGAGAAAGTAGCTGTATAACTATCCTCACCTTCTTGTGTGTGTGTGTGTATATATTTATTTATTTATTTATTTTTCTCCCCCCCCTTTTAACAACAAAACTGTCTTTTAAATACACTTTTGTGATGTTTGTAATACATGACACTAGGTTGCTTAGCCACTGATAGTAAACCATAACCAGACACGATGTTCATCCCAGGAGTGAGATAATTGGTTTGCTTTGGGCACTGGGTCAAGTCCCACCTACATATATTTGATTGATTTCTTAGCTTTGTGGCTTCCCACATATCCCCCTTTTCTGTTTTGTTTTTGCAGAGATGGGTGTTCCAGTGCTGTTAGAGAAGCTGTATTTGGAGAAGTCTTTAAAAAAATCTTTTCACACTTGAAGCCAGTCTAGAGATTGTTAATGCAATATAGTCCAGTAGCCCATAATAGTAGTGTGTTATCAGCAGAACTGGCAATTGTCAGAAGTTGTTGACTTGAGCCTTTTACAGCTCAGCATATTAATATGGCATTACTTTTTATACCTCATGGTTACACTTTTCTGCTGGATGGTTAAGACCAAGTTAAAGCAAGACCCATATAACTAAAAATGTAACTTTGCATGTGACAAGATCAGTCAAATCCCCTCAGAATTTACACTGGAACCATATATAACACCTTGTAGATCTTTCGTCAGTGTCAGCCATCTGGAAGAGTCACAGCCATTGCTTGACCAATTTGCTCTCTGTGAAAGCCTGAGAGAAATTTTTCTCTCTAGGTGACTCTCCCTAGGCAAACTACACATTGTCAATCACTTTTCCCTGTAGCCCTTCACTAGCCTTTCAAAGCTAATTACCACTGTGGTGCTCACAGTATTTACTCCTAGTATTTTATTGTGCTACAAAGTAAGGTTGAGATATTTTAGTGAACTTTGATTTATTTTCCAATTTATTTACTAATAAGAAATTTAATTTTGGGGCCAGAGAGATAGTTCAGCCATCTACAGCACCTGCTTAGGCAAGCTTAGGCAGTCACAGGAGAACATGGTTCAATCTGTGGAGCCATATGCCACACCAGCCACTGCCTCAGGGTGGGCCGAGTTGGCAAAAAAAAAAAAAAAAGAAAAAGAAATTTTATTTTAGTAAGTCTTTTACATGAAATTTTTAAATTTCATACCACATGCAATGCAAATACTTTTAAAATTAATATCTTTATTTCCAAATTTTAAAAAGAAACTTCTGACAATGATAACAATAACAAAAATATCCTTATTATCTTCTGATGAGACTACACACATCTTTGGAGTCTTTATTGTGCACTGCTCGTGGACACAGTTCATATCCATGACCCACTGGGGATATAAAGTGGTGCTTTCTGGGATTTGCTATACATTTAAGAGGTGCTGCTTCTGGTTTTGATCCATGTTCATCATTGTGTTTCAAATTCAGACATAGATAAATGACAAATAAGATGATGCTAAAGTGTACAAGGCATTACAGTTTCTATTTATGTCCTCAATTACTAAACATTCATCTTCATGTCATAGAAAGATGTCTGATCATGTTACTTGATAATGAATTGTGGGGAGGCATTTAAGAGGTGTTTATGCAAAGGGTGCCAAGATGTGTTTGTTAAGCTTAATTGGCATTTTTTAAATCACTAATTTACCTAACTGTATACTTGTTCTGATTTATTTCAAGAAAATAAATGGTTTACTGCTGTGTTTTATTTTAGATGTTTAGATTTCAAGGGAAGTATGAGTCTAAGCCTTTTGTAAAGTTTAAAGAAAAAGCATCTTGGCGAAGGTCTTAAAAAGTGCAGTCTCTTCATACTTTTAATGCACCAGAGCAGTTATGTGGCCATTTAAAATGGGAAAGTTTCTATTTCATGACACTCAGTGCTGTTTTTCTAAAAGTAGAAATTGTCACCCTTATTATTTTTGGTTTATCTGAACACCAATCACAGAGAACTTGAGATTTCAAGTCAATGCTGCCCTTTCACGGTGGTTCCATGGGAGTCTTGTTAGATTTCTTGCTCCTGTCGAAAACTTGTATCTAAACTTAAATGAAATTCACACATGTAACCTTGTGAGATCCCGAGTACCCTTTAAATGTTCCATGGGCCTCAACCAAATGAATAATTGTCCATCAGCTTATGGTTCATTAGGGACCACAAATCAGTTGAGTGGGAGGTGTTTCATAGGAAACTATTCAAACTGAAGTTTTGCTCGATTCTTGATGAATAGAAACAGCCTTGGGTAAGGACCTTTCATCTAGGGGCTGCAAGGTAGTTAGGCTGGTGATAGCTTAGGCCCATAAAGCTAATTGGGCAGAGAGGAAAAAAGAGGCAGCAATATGGTCTGGACACAGAAAGGAGACATTCCTTTGCGCTTATTGGCAAGTAAAAAGCTTAGCTGACAGAAAGATGTGTAGATGAAATTCACTAAAGATTTAAACTTCAAAAACTATTCTTCACAGAGAAAACTACAATAATGAACCTGTAATTGTGATTTTTGGTTTTTGAAATGGAAGACTATTTTATATTGTTTTATGAGCATTAACTTACATTGCAGTTCATGTGGCTTTACAAATCTGAAAATTCATTTCGATTTGACTTTCCAGTTGTGTGTTATTACATTGCCATTTTAAGAAGGAGAAATCAGTAGCATATTTCCAAATAAATAATGCCCCTTGTTCATCTCGCTGCCAAGTTTTACCTCATTCATATATGCCTAGAGTCATTCAATACTGGATTTAATACATAGACACAGAAATATATACTACAAGCCTCCAAAATACATGAGAAAAATCAGGTACCCTTGTTAAGGTTATATGATATTAAGAAAAGCTTTGAAAGTTACAATAACTAAAGCAAAGAAAAACACTTTATGCACCTGTGCAAAGGAATACATTAGAGATGAAAACAGCCACTGTGTTGTTATTCATTTCCTAATAATTTTCATACTGGGAAATTAAAAGCAGTATCTATACCTCAGTTTAATGATAACCTAGATTTTTAGAACCTTATTCATTTACTGTCTTATTATTAATTAAACCAACATTGATTGAGTGCATTAATTGGGTAACTTAAAACCATGATCTGCTCTTCTTTCCTACATATACAAGAATCCCATTACCATAAAGAAATATGTGGCTCCAATTAGTCACATGTTAAGGAAGAAAAGGAGAGAGAGAGGAGAGAGAGAGGAGAGAGAGAGAGAGAGAGAGAGAGAGAGAGAGAGAGAGAGAGAGAGAGATTTACAATATTATAGCTTGAAATGTAGGTGTCATTGATGACATGAGAACTGGGCCAGAAGCTGGTTTTCATGTAAAGGAGGAAGAGAAAGCACAATGGTGTAGCCTTCTCTCTCAATTGCTCATTTGTATACACATCACACAAAGTAAAGCAAATTTCAGTCTTTCTCCCTCCTCTTTCCCTCCTTCCTACTCCCCCATTTCATTCTGTTCTAATGTACACCACAGATACAAGGAACAAGAAAGTCATAGCATTGCACTGACCAAAAATGCCAGAGGGTATTGAAAAAAGAATAAAGATATAGAGATGATAAAACTAGTTTCATCCTATCCTAGTCTCTACTCACCATCCAGTACTTCTATGACATCTCAGGGCTAAAAATGCATCAGAAACTCTTCCAACTGAGCAATTTCTTAAAGTCTAGTCTTTTGTTTCAATTTAATCTTACTAACTACCTTGGGATAGCATCAGATTCCACAAGATAGCCTGTCACAGATGCCAATCACATATACAAATTATTAACTATGTTTCTGACCAAGGGTTTATGAAGTGGAGTTTCTTTTACCCTCTGCTTTAATTCAGTGAATTTTTCTTTAAATATTCTTTCAAATAACTCAGGGAAGCATTTGCTTAGCATTTACATGTTCATTTTAACTAATAGCACACATTTTACAGATAAATAACCAAATGGAAGTGACACATGACATGGGGTATGGGAAACTGCAGATGGAGGTCCTAAACTGCCTGCAGCAAATCGACCTCAAGGAATGTGCGAACACCCCCAGAGGTGGACTGCAAAGTCAGAACAGAGCCTCAATGAGCTACACAGATATATGTAGAACTAGATATTCTAGGGATGTTTCATTAAATAAGAATGAATGATGAAATTATTGGCAATGTGTGATCAACACAAACCATCACATCTCCTCTTTCCAGAAGGTTAGAGGTTAGAAGTGAATGTCTGAAGCCCTAGTCAATGATCTTTCCTGAGACCAGCACCCATCCTGAAGATACCTAAGGATAATTCAGCTACCCGTGATCTCATTAGCATACAGATACTCCTCACTCCTGAGAGTCCCTGACTGTGGGGATTCTGCGTGTGTATTAGGAAATGAAGCCAATTAGCAAATATTTATTTCAAAATACCACAATTACCTTATTTCTTTTTCCTTTTATTTCATTAGCAATTAGCTAATTTTACATTCTTGAAAGACTTGTACAACTTCTGTTCTAGGTGAATGGTATGTTATGTAGTTAAATAGCTAAAAAATTTTTCATGATATTGCTTGATAAGTTTTAAACAGATTTGTTTAAGGAAATGATTTTTGTTTTACCTTGTCTGAGTCTAATGTTGCCTACCTTTCAACTAGGGACTCCAAAGTAGTTAGGTTGATGACAGCTAAGGCCTATGAAGTCTTAGTCACTTGCAGTCTTACATCAAGATTTAAATTCTTCATTAAACTTCTTAAGAGCTTGAGTTATTTTTGATGTATACACTTTACCTAACATTTATTCAAATATCCATGTCTGACTAAATTATAGTGTTATAGTTTATTAATATAAAACAGTGTTCTAGACAAAATTTCAAACCAAGTTAAGATTCCTCCTAAGCATTCAACATTGGGGGAAGAAACAAAACAATAAAAAAACAGTATTTCATTGCCTTGCATAGTTGACTCCTCAGTTATTGTTGAAAGTAATTGTTCACCTTGCCATCTTTGGCATCAAGATGCGTAAATCTCAGAATTTCTCTGAGAATTCACACATCTCAGGAGGAAAAAAGCAAACTACACAGAACAGTTCTTCCACTGTGAAAAATAGCAAAATTCCACACCTACAACAAATTGCAAATTTTCACATATTTGCTCCAGGCAAACATTTGCAATTTTCACAGCAAATAAGGATTTTGGCTTCAATATACTTTTTTTGTCTCCTCATCCCTTGGGAGAAAAAAAAACACTCTATTTTCAGACAACCAGAAAACACACATATATATACTCGCATACATACACACATGGAAATATTATCTATACATATATCTTTAAAATAGTTACTTTAGTTTTGATAGATACATACGTGGATGAAAAACATTGGTTGAACAGGAGTACACTTTATTCACAAATCCAAATTTTGTTCAGGGACCATGAAAATGAAATTTAATTGTTTTGAACTAAGGCACTAGTTCCACTCTGATCAGAGGGATCATTCTAAAATGTTTTCTAGTACTTTCAAAAATAGACTTTTTTGCAGAGGTCAAAGGGAGAAGTTGGGTTTCTTGTAAAAAATTAGGCATATGTTAATTTTTAATTTATTCATCTAAGAAAGTACTTCTATAGCAAGATGCAATTGTGTCTCTTGATCAACAGTGTAGTCTAGGTAATTTATTTTTCCATAATAATAACATGCAAATGTTGAAAATGAACACGAAAATTGGCAATAGTGTATTGCCATCTCTGTGCTGGAGTCTCACTGACATGCCTTCCAATCTATTTATGGTTGAAGAATGAAAGCTTTGCCATTCAACTCAAGTGCCCCTTTTTGATTAATCCTTTTATTTAGGGGGAATGTAATTTTTTAAGCTCTTCACGTACTTTGGATTTTAGTGCCCTGACTGAGGAATATTTACCTTTTTTTTTTCTTTTTGAAGGTTTGTAGATTGCTTCTTCACTCAACTGTTTCCTTTATTGTGCAGACAATTTGTAATTTCACATGATTTTATTTATTTAATTCTGGTATTATTTCTTGTGCCATTGGAATTCTGGTCAGAAAATCCTGGCCTATGATTACATCTTCAAGAATTTTACCTATGTTATATTCCAGATTATGTGTTCTGTTTTAACATTTATATCTTTGATTTATTTTGATTTCATCTTAGTATATTGTCAAATATTTAGGTCTAGACTCAGTCTTTGCCTGTTGGTAGCCAGTTTTCCTAGCACTACTACTTAATGAGATTGTCCTTCCTCCTGGTAGATGAGTTTGGCTGCTTTGTCAAAGACCAAATAGCTGAATGTATCTGAGCTTTTTTTTGCTTTCTCTATTCTGCTTCCATTAATCCATACACCTGGTTTTTATGCCAGTATCATGCTGTTTTTCTCACTGAGTCTTTGTAATGTAACTTCAAATCTAGAATTTTGATGCTTGCTGCCTCACTCTTGTTATTGCTCCTCCATTAGGGTCCTCTTCTGGTTCCATACAAATTTTAGTATTTTTTTTCTACACCTATGAGGACAGCTGTTGGTATGGTATTAAACCTCTATAGTATAAGTTTTGGAAATATGAATTTTTAAAATATATTTGTTCTGCCCTCCTAGCAAAGGGAATATCTTTCCATTTTCTCTTATCCTCTTCAATCTTTAATTTCAGAATGCTGTGATTTTCATTCTAGAGTTCTTTCAGTTACTTGGATAGGTTAATTCCTAAATAATTAATCTTTCTTGATCCTATTATAGAATGTATTGTTTTCTCAATTTCTTTTTCATTAATTAGTTATTGGTGAAGAGGAACACTATTGATTTTTATGTGTTCTGCAGCTGGTTGACTGGCTATGAATGCTGGAAATCCTTAGTGAAATTTTTGAGCTTTGAAAGTCATGTCATCTACAAATAATAATACTGTGGCTCCCTCCTTTTCCATAACCAACCCTTTATTTCTTTCTCTTTTCTTATTGCTGGGGCTAATATTTCAAGAAATATTGAATAGGAGTATTGAGAGTGGACATCTCGTGTTGTTCCACGTTTTAGAGGACAATCTTTAAGCTTTCCTTATTTAATTTTGTAACAACGTTGCTTGCTTCATGGCTTCTTTCTGACTGAGACTAGGTTATTACACACTCTTTTTCTTCAGAATTGCTAACATGAGTGGATGTTGGATTTTATCAAAGGCATTTTCTTCATCTATTGAGATGGTCATAGCGTTTTCATCTTTGTTTCATTTATGTTATGGATATTATCACTTTACATACTTTTGAACCATTCCTGCATGCCTAAAATAAGCCTTTAAAGTTTTCAGTGAAAGACATTGTTCCAAGAGAATTAAGTCGAACATTTCTAAACATGTCTTATTTCACTTAATATTGCTTTAAAATAGTAAACTCTTGCAATTTTTGTGCATGAATTCAGTTTGTCACTATATGGGGAACATGCATATCAAGTGAAATGCAAATTTAATTTATGGAGAAGTGAAAAGAAAAGTACCCAGAATAATGGAATTGGAATTATAGAACAAAATGTTCAATAAAAAGAAAGTTTGCTTTAACTTCTAAAATAAAATGCAATTTTAATTGCATGTTTATAGGGTATCATGAGATATTGTAGTATTTATGCACATCATGTAGGGCTTAAGCCTTAAAAATATCTGTTCCCACAAAATATGTCAAATTTTTAATTTTGCTAAAAACATTTGAAATCCTTTTTCATTCTTATCTTTCTGAAAGGTACAGTATGTGTCATTATTTGTAGTCAGTGTTCACCCTCTCGGGCCATAGCACACCAATCCTTTTAGTACTAACTCTGGCTCGGTAGCTATTGTTTAATCTTTCCCCATTATATCTTCCTTCCTATATCTTCTGACCTTTAATAATTTCCTTTGTACACTCAACTTCTCTACTATTAACATTTTTTTCTTCTACATGTGGGTCAGATCGTGGAAATAGTTGTCTTTCTGTCCCTTGTTTGCTTCACATAGCACAATGTTTACCAGTCCCATCTATGTGGTAAAAGACATAATTTCACTCTGTTATTTTTTAAATACTTAAGTGTGCTTTTATTAACAATGAAATAAGTTACTGAAAGTCTCAATGAAGGCATTGTTCTACTACAGTAGAAATGTTCTGTTCTACTTTAGTGTAGAGTTATTTAATGAGTTTCTATCAGCAACTTATATTGCCTTATTGGAATGACATTGTGCTTGACAGAACAGATGACTAAATATAAGTATGAAAGTGTAAAGCATGATTTCCTGTGTCCTCATCTACATTGTATAGTTTACTAACAAAAAACAAAACAAAACAAAACAAAAAAAATAAATTAAATAATCTCATGTTAACTAAATGGAAAAACTAAAAACTAAAACCTATACTTGGCAGAAAAATAGCTCAATAACAGAAGTGCCTGCCTGGTAAAGCACAATAGCATCCATGGTGTATTTGTGTCATTTTTTAATCTAAAGGACTGTTAGATTTGTTAATAGTCTAGTAATGGTTACTTCAACTACAAGGATCCCCTACCTCCAGGTCAGCACTTGTTACATTTAGTCTTTTTTGATAATAGTCATTCTTTCTAGACAAATGTTATCTCACTGTAGGTTTTATTTGCATTTCCTTGAAGGCTGTCAATATTGAACAAGTTTTATATGTTTGTTGGCTATTTGTATATCTTTTGAGTAAAATAGGTTTCCTAAGTTAAATTTTTTGAGGCACAACTGAAGTCAAGGTAAATTCACACAGGGAAATACACTGATGGTATGCTTCTATCACTTCCCCTTTCCCTAAATAGTGTAGAACCAATAGTTTTTTTTTTTTTTTTTTTTTTTTTTTTTTTTTTTTTTTTTTTTTTTTTTTTTTTTTTTTTTTTTTTTTTTTTTTTTTTTTTTTTTTTTTTTTTTTTTTTTTTTTTTTTTTTTTTTTTTTTTTTTT